>JACXGJ010014161.1:0-15236 GCA_016801105.1 Esox niger | reverse complement strand
CAAATTTAAGTGTTGGGTAGGACTGTGTTCTAATGCATTAGCAAGAAGCAACAAACTAATGTTATGAACATATTTCTGATTGTGTACTGTGCAGTTGCGACTAATCTTCTCAAGGAGAATTCACTGACAGGTACAGGACACTTGAAAGCGATTCAGCAATAAAGGTCTGGTTGGAGCCAGAGAGACTGAGTTTGGCGTTAAGGACAATTTATGAGGTGGGCTGAGATAAGATGGATCTCACTGACTGTCCCACAGCTGCAAGCGGATTCTACTTCCCCAGATGGCCTACGGTATTGCCTGGTTCCTGACAGCTGGACTAATTCTAGTCCTGATGAATCTACCATAAGATGAAGGCAATCTCCAATCGACCGGGAGAGCTATGGAGGGTTCTGGTTCAGGACAACGTTTGCTGGGGTGCAGAAAGATCAGCTGCACGACATCACGTCACGCTGGTTGGGTCCATACCAGGTACATCTCATCTACAGCTGTTTACAGCTGTCTAAGTAGCTGAGAGAAGAGCCGGGGGTCGACGCCACACGCTACAGGAGAGCTTTGGTGGTTTAAATAAGGCACAGTGAATTGAAGTCACTGAAGGAAAAGTGAGCTTTTTGGTGCTAGTAACCATCACTTCCAACCCAGCCTGCAGCTATAGAGCCCTTAGATGAAACTGGTCATTATGGTATGCACAAAGGAGAACACACAGATTCTCCTGACCTGGCTGATAGAGCAGCTAGAATGGGGGCAACAAGAGCTGTGTCATCGTAACCTGCATTTGAACTATGAAGGACAACACCTTGTAATATACATTGACTTCTGGTACATCGGTCCGCAAAGAAATGGTTCATAACTGACTGTCTGACGTTTGGAGGAGCAGAACATTTGTGATGACTTTGGAAGTACATCTTATTGGAACCATGGAAGGACTTTTCAGTGAATCAAGCAATTGGCATTAGAAGACTTTGTACCAGTAACAAATTGAAGGATGTATTCAGTGATTGGTGTTTACACACCAATGTGTCGATGTAACTTACCCCATACTGTCAGTATGTGTATGTCAACTAAAATTACTTCCTTTGGCCAATGTTTTTAACAAAACAAGTTTGCTGTACTATGTTATAGTTCTGGGTAATGAAAATGTGTTGTCTTGGAGTTAATATGAAGGTAATGGTCTAGAAGCATGTAAATGAAGATGACGTTTCAGGTTTGTTAGATTTCTCTAATCATTAGGGTAATGATATCAACAGGGTCATGTTGTTAAAGAGTACTGTTTTGTTGCATTCTGTATCCTAATGAAGAAATTGTTTAAGGATTGATACCAATGGTTGATGTGGTATCAATAGGATGGATTGTTGTGGCAATTTCTTAACTAATGTATTTTGGAGACATGTTTGCTTATCTATTACATGGTATGTAACTCTGGTCTTTGGTTGTGACATGCATCTGTATTATTTCAGACAATCATTAGGGTCTCTGACCTGCTCAACTGGCAAAACCATTAAGGCTATCTGTCCTTGGTTCCTTAGGAATGTGAGTGTTGGGGGACGGTAGGGGCAGTTGTCCCTTTAGGTAAACACAACAGTGAACATTATGGCGGGAAGGATAAGATGGGGGGATAACCCTCCCACCTGTGTGACCTAAGATTGATGGGTGGCATCTTGCCACGCCCCTTTTAACTATAATAAATATGAGTTGTATATGTAATTTTCTTGAGAGACTCCTCGAATGATTATTCGGTAAGCATTTGACGCGTCTCTCTATTTGCAAATAAACTACTAACTGTGCCAAGAGAATTTTGTCTCTGTCTTACTCCTTTGAGTGTTGATCGGTGAAATTTCCATCACACCCCCCACATTCCGCTGGTTCTGGGATACCCATGGCTGGTTCGGCATAACCCTGCCATCAACTGGTCCGCAGGCAGACTCCTTTGTTGGGGCGCGGCATGCCACGCAGACTGCCTACGAGTAGCCTGCCCACCGACTGAGCCCGACCAGAATCCCAGTTCCCGGCTGGCCGACTTAACAGGGGTGCCAGCAGTGTATCATGATATAGGGGAGGTGTTCAACAAGCGCCGTGCGCTCTTGCTTCCTCCACACAGACCGTACGACTGCGCCATCGAGCTTCTTTCCAGATCCACTTTCCCCAAGAACTGCCTCTATAGCCTTTCCAAACCCGAACGAGAGGCCATGCAGAAATACATCAGGGAATCCCTGGATTCAGGATGTATTCGGCCATCCTCCTCCCCTCTGGCAGCAGGTTTTTTCTTTGTGGGGAAGGACGACTCACTCCGCCCTTGTATTGATTACCCCGGATGGAACGACATTACAGTCAAGAATAAGTACCCCCTACCCTTGATGAATTCCGCATTCCGCAAAGTGAATTTCATGCCTCGACTGTCTCCTTTTTGGGATATATTGTTTCGCAGGGGCAGGTCCGGATGGATCCGTCCAAGGTAGAGGCAGTAGTGGGATGGCCAACCCTGTGTTCCCAGGAGCTACAAAGGTTTCTGGGCTTTGCCAACTTTTACAGACGATTCATCAGGATCTACAGCTGAGTGGCCGCCCCATTAACCGCCCAGACGTCGTGCGTAACACCGTTCGTCTGGACGCCGGAGACAGAGGAGGCTTTCCGGACTCTCAACGCCCGTTTTACCTCGGTGCCCATCCTCTCCCAACCCGATCTGTCAATTCGTGGTAGAGGTGGACGCCTCGGATGTCGGAGTGGGAGCAGTGCTTTCACAACGCGCCGAGGAGGGCAAGCTCCGTCCCTGCGCCTTTTTATCCTGCCGACTGTCGCCAGCCGAGGCAAACTATGACGTCTGCAACCAGGAACTATTAGCCGTCAAGGTGGCCCTAGAGGAATGGCGGCATTGGCTCGAGGGGGCGGAGTTACCATTCCTCGTTTGGACAGATCACCGTAACCAGGAGTATATCCGTTCCGCCAAGCGCCTCAACCCCCGCCAGGCTTGATGGGCCTTGTTTCCTTTTACGTTTCAAGTTCACCCTCACCTATAGGCCAGGCTCCAGGAATGGCAAACCAGATGTCTTGTCTCACGTCTTTGCCAAGGGAGAGGAGCCGTGCGCCCGGCCCGACGCAATCTTACCGAAGCAAAGCGTAATCGGCGCTGCGCACTGGAGGGTCAAAGAAACTGTCAAGTCGGCCCTCCTTCGCCACCCTGGACCTGGAACCGAACCCCCTGGGTGCCTGTTTGTCCCTGACTCAGCTCGGTCTGCAGTACTTGCCTGGGCCCATGCCTCTAAGCTCACTTGCCACCCTGGTCTGGCCCACACCATGGCTTTCCTCCGTCGGCGGTTTTGGTGGCCAACAATGCGGAATGACACGCAGACCTACATTGCGGCCTGTCCCACCTGCGCCCAGAATAAACAGCCCAACCGGCCCAGCTCCGGACTCCTGCGTCCCTTGCAGGTTCCTCGTCGCCCCTGGTCCCACCTGTCCTTGGACTTCGTTACTGGGCTGCCCTGTTCTGACAGCAACACGGTGGTCCTCACCGTCGTGGACAGGTTCAGCAAATACACCCGTTTCCTTCCCTTATCCAAACTCCCCTCGGCTAAGGAGATGGCTGCGATCCTGGTCAAGGAGGTGTTTTTCATTTTTGGATTGCCCATTGACCTGGTATCTGATCGGCACCGGGTGCCACTGTGGGGGACAGTGTCTGGCTGTCGACGAAGGACCTTCCGGTTCAACACAGCCATCTACCAGGAAGTTTTAGAGCACTTCATACTTCCTGCTGTTGACCAACTTTATAGAGATGCAGCTTTCATTTTCCAACAGGATTTGGCACCTGCACACAGTGCCAAAGCTACCAGTACCTGGTTTAAGGACCATGGTATCCCTGTTCTTAATTGGCCAGCAAACTCCCCTGACCTTAACCCTATAGAAAATCTATGGGGTATTATGAAGAGGAAGATGTGATATGCCAGACCGAACAATGCAGAAGAGCTGAAGGCCACTTTCAGAGCAACCTGGGCTCTCATAACACCTGAGCAGTGCCACAGACTGATCGACACCATGCCACACCGCATTGCTGCAGTAATTCAGGCAAAATGGCCCCCAACTAAGTATTGAGGGATGTACATGCTCCTAATTTTCGTGTTCATACTTTTCAGTTAGCCAACATTTCTACAAATCCTTTTTTGTATTGGTCTTAAGTAATATTCTAATTTTCTGAGATACTGAATTTGGGGTTTTCATTCGTTGTCAGTAATAATCATCAAAATTAGAAGCAATGAACACTTGAAATATATCAGTCTGTGTGGAATGACTGTATATATTTTGCAAGATTCACTTTTTGAATGGAATTGCCGAAATAAATCAACTTCTTGATGATATTCTAATTATATGACCAGCACCTGTATATATTGACATTTGGCTTCAAGGAAAAATTTTATCCTTGAAGTTAATTGAAAGCCACAACAACAAGGCGCTCTACCTACTTGAAGCTACCCTACCCAATGCAGAACTTCTGCAAAACAGGCTCAAAAGTTTGTTAAACTTTTCGTTTGTGCTGCTGTAAATTTTTTATAATAAAGTTCATTCAAAATAGGATTAATGCATTGCATGGGCCTGTCTAACCAATAGACATGTACAAAAGGCTAGAACCATATTATGCAAAGTACATTCCAAAACTAAAAGCCACATTCTTGCAAATGCAATAATTATTTGACAACAAGCACAATTTAATGAAATACCAGGATTTGAAATGTACGATAGGCGTTTAAATCGCTGTTGTTTGCCACAATTAAATGAGTTCGGAACGCATGTCATTACAGGCGTCATTACAGGAGTTCTGAGCGTCGGTTTGGTTGGTCATTAAGGCGTTCTGAGCGTCGGTTTAGTTGGTCATTAAGGCGTTTAACTGCCTTAATGGTCATTAACTGCCTAATTATCGATACATATTCCTGATAATAGTACCTATATGAAACTCAGCGTTGCTGGGCTTAATCCTTGCGCAGTAAAATATTATTTAATATCTAAAAAAAAATGATAGTAGCGCATTCAAAAATGTCAGCAGCACAAACAATAATGCCTATTTTGACGTTGTTTGGAGTTGGATGGGGGAACCATCGTTATGCAAGTAAAGTGCTTATAATCGCTTTTTGCTGCATTTTTGCTGCAGTAATTTCTTAGATATTAGTCCTAAAGAATATTTTATCGATCAATCCTGAGGTCAATCAGTCCCACGGCATGCTTCAAATTCACTCAGAATGGGCTCAATAATTTGTGATACTTATGTGCCTGTTTGTGCCGGTGTCCTTGTCGCGACCAGCTTTCTTGATACAGTTGAAGAAGTAAGGATATAACTATAGTGGAAGAGAATAAAGCCAATGCTCTATCCAGAAGAAAAGTAGGTTATGTAGCAGTACAAATAAAACCTTTATTCGCACAAACGAATCACAAACAAGGGAGACTATTTCGGGTGAGTTTGGAGTATGGGGGAACCGATAATTGAATATTCTTAAATATTTACAAAATAATAGCAGGTCAAATTAGAGCATGACAGACCAGCACAAACGGAAAACAAACGATTTAGTCTTTTTTGAGTCCATTTGGAGCATGTTAGGTGACAGTTACTTTTCACCTATAATTAAATGTCTAATTAATATAACACAGATGCAGTACAAACAACATTTAACGGCACGAACCGGCACCGAGCACAAACAGGATTATTTTGGAACATGTTGTGTCCTGAGTGACATCACCTATAATTAAATGTCTAATATGTAAGAGCAGCACCAACGAAAACTGTCATTCGCACAAACCGGCACAAAGGAAGCAAACAAACAAACACTACTATTTTGGTTGAATTTGAGGCATGTTGGAGGGGCGTCTGAGTAACCTCAGAATTACCCACAAAATATACTTTAATACCTATAAAATGATAGCAGCACAAACAACATTTTAAAACCAGCACAAACGGAGAACAAACGATTGAGCCTATTTTGCCGAAGTATAGCGTTGGGTGGGGGGGCCCAACATCACGCATGTAAAATAACCTAGGTATAACATTCCAGCAACATCTATTAATCCACTGCATGGGCCGGTGTAACCAATAAAAAAAGTAAAAAAGCTAGATCCTTATTAAGCATTGTACATTTCAAAACTGATATGCACATTCGTAAATGCAATCCTTATTGACACCAATAAGCATAATTTAATGAAATATAAAGAGTTGAAACAATAAGTTTAAGTCGTTTATTGCCAGAATTAATGGCGTTCTGAATGCACGTTTGGGTGGCAATTACAGGCATTCTGGATGCGTGTTTGATGTGCCATTATAGGCGTTCTGGACGCGTGTTTGGTGGTATACTTTACGCATGTAAAAAGCGGGTGAAAACGGCCATAAAAGCGTTTTCTTCACCAGAGAATGCACTATGGACGTTTCAGTGACAATTTACACGTTTTCAACGTATTTTTAGAGGAAAAACAAGCTAAAAAAACAGCGTGTAAATGATTCCCAAAAACTCGTCTTCAACCGCATAAAGGCAAAACGCGCGTTCTGTTAGGGTGGGAGACACGAGTGCGCACGACACCAGGCGCGATCGGGTATTTAATGGTGACAGGAGTGGAAGGACTGAGATAGGGTCAGAGCGGGGAGGGCTGGGCAGGCAGGCAGGGCGCAACAGACAGGTCAGCGGGTAGGCAGAGCAGGTGGGCTGGCAGGCAGGCAGGAACATGTGTTGGAGGACCGGGTAAGGTGGGTCTTGGACCAGAGAGAAAAAAAAAAAAGGTTAGCAAGGACAACTGAAATATGCCTACTCACGTCATGTTTGTAGCGGCCGTGACCGTTACTACCAAACAGTGCACAACAACCATCTAGCGCCGGGCGGACGGAAAACAGGGTACTTGAAGGCAGGCTGATGAGGGAATGAATTACAGGTGTGGAGATTTGAGGGATAGTGGAGAAAAGCAGGGCTGGAGTGCAGACATGTTCGCCTTCCATAGCATGTAAGACATCAATTGCAATGCTTTCGGTATTGTCAATGAGTAACAGTTCACAAGTGTAATATAAAAGCTAGATGACTACAAATTCTTGACTTGTAATATGTAATATACCAGAAGGATGTTCTAGGCTCTAATTGAGCACTGAAATGTCAATAGGCGCTCTGGACTGCGGTTTGTTGTGCTTAGGGGGAACGCACACTTCAGTAACGTGGCACGTTTGAGTTATAAAATGCACGAGCGTTACATTTTTTATACCCTCCATGTCACATCTTGGGCTCCGTAGTCCATAGTGTGTCAATGTAATTTTTTTGAAAAGCCGGAATGGCGCATCTTCTTCGATACAGCAAAATGTATTCTTCTACTTTGGTAGTACTAGATGCAGTGTCATTTTTAATATACATTCTAGGTCCGCAGGGACTTAATCAAGATTTTAGAAAAACTGTCCTGCAGTTGCAGTTTTAATTGTTATGGGGAAATAAACTATTGTGTAGGGGTGGGCGGATCGATCTCAAAATATCGATAATTATGTCTCGTTTTTGAAGATGATTCTAGCGTCTATACTATAGACTCTATAGGATAGTTCCCAGTTCTCTCTTCTAGATGATACCAATTTTAATTTTAAGAGTGGAACTGTCACTCTGTGCAAACAAAGCTTAGTAGTCATGAAAAGTGCTTTTGAAGCTCTACTGACGCTTGTGACTCCGCACTCATACCACGAACATACGCGTTGCTCGCGCACAGCGCGCCGAGGTGCGCACCCTGACTACCCGCACCGACTGCGAGTCTGAGATACAAGCCTAGAAGTACATTAATTGCCATTGATGACAGAAAATATATTTTACAGCTGTACATTGAAAACATTGCGAACTGCGATTTATCTAGGAATTTAGTTCGCTGCTGTGGCAACACCACCAATTTGTTTAAACGTATGAAAACCCACAAGAAAAGGAACATTGGCTGCAACAGAAAAGAAGCGAGGAGGGAAATGCCTCAAAACAGATCCCCAACACAGAGACAGAGTTCACTGGCTGTCATTTCAGAGGAAAGGAACATCCTGCGAATTTGGTATTGTAAATCAGATGTTCAGCATTGGTTAATGTTACGTTAATGTAACATGCAGACATTAATAAATAACTGCAATTGGTCATCATTAGCTTTTACTTTAGCAGATTGATCAAATATAGACAATATTCAGACATTCAGTTATATTCAGCCCATTGTAACTTATCTAATTTACATATTTTAATGGAACAGAAAAAATATATATATATGCACATGGAAATTCAATAATAGAATATATATTTTTGTACTTTGCCTTTGAAAACGGTAATGTGTTTTAACATGCATGTAATTAATAATGGGAAGCAAAACAACTTTACCACTCACCTGACAATGATTTCAAATCATTTAGTTTATAAAAATGTATTCAGATTTAGTATTTTGATGATGCATTCACCCCATAAATCATGACACACAGTTCTCTCCTAAATGAAAGTACTTAAGCCACTTTTAATAATAAAAAGTATCTGTATTGGTTCCGGTATTGGTGATTCTGGCCCTGTATTACTTGGTATTGGATACCGTATACTGTTGGGCCAGATTGCAATAAAGGATCTTGCTTTAGTTCTAATTGTGACAGACATCATTCATATCCAATAAAAATAGTGGGTATAGCCAATCAGATTTCAGGGGTGGCATGTGCCACTCTGTGCCCCTCCTTTTGACTCTGACCCTGTTAGAGAGGCACTTTTTTATTTTGTTGAGTAAGACAGATCATGATTTGATTTGAATTTGCTGAACTACACTGTCTATTATAGGCTGAGATGTTTACTCTAATACTATATTCCCAATGTTTTGCTAGTTTAGTTATCACTCTGTCAACAAGGGGAGAGTGCTTGAACCTTTGGTTTCTGCTCGGATTACACTGAAATGGTATTCCCAGTTTGACCATAAACCTTGTGCACTCCAGGCAGAAGGTCATTCATTTCAATGGGAATCCAGGCGTGCATGTGTTTTTTTCTAATTTGTGGATTGCTTTGCTGTGCGATCTCAGAAACTATAGGCAAATCACTGAAGAAATTCTTCATGTATAAAATGTTGTTTTTAATGTGATTTTAAAGACTATGGTCAAATGTTCCAAGCAGAAATAACCTTTGTTCACAGGTCTTTCATAATTATTCAAACGCTTTAATCACAAACTAACCCAGTCCTTGTTTTGGGTTGTTAATGGGTTTATTAATTATTTTTAGAGGGAATTCTTTTTGCCTGACATTTTCTGAAGTATGTCTGTCTGTAACTACCAACCCGTTTTTTTATCCCTTACCTCCCTCCCTCTGACCCCTGACACCAGACCCAACATGCCACTCTTAGAACAGAGTTAATCTCAGAACAGGATATTACAAAAATATCACCAAAGAGATTGAGAGCTGGTTAAAAATAACAGAGGATTTAGTCCTGCTAAAGTAGCAGCCATTGTTTATTACTTTACATAATACCCAATGAAGTGACCCCTTATTGTACTGTCTGAAAGTAATGCCATAAACCCTTTAATCTAATCAAACATACAGTGCTTGCATTTTGGGCACACGATGTTCACTTACATGGATATAGTAAACATGGCATCAAATGCATTGCAAAACAGGCACATTTTAAACACTTTGCAATAGAAAAAATGAAAAGCATTTTTAAATAATCCTCATGATCGATAAGTATGCACTTATTAATATCTGTATGCACACTGAATTCGAATAATACCTACTTTCAATGTTTTATGTGTTACATAGATACACATGTATATCGCCAAATGTATTTTGAACATTTATTTGTAAACAAAATTTGCACTTCTTTGTCTGCTTGTGTAAATTAATGGCTATTATAACCCTTAAAAGTGTAAGTCCTTCCACTAGGGAATTTGCAAAGAAAGCCAAGGTGTCAGTGAGGACAGGTTCCTACACCATCAAAAGCTATATGGAAACTGGAGGAAACTCTGACAGAGGTCTGGCAGGCCCAAAGCAACAAAAGAAATAGAAGGCCTTTCGGAGTGTCAGCGGCTTGGGTGACAGATGGCTCCCTGGACAACAGCACCAAGCATCACTTAACACTGGTTGAATTAAGCAAGACTCTGCAGTAAGAAGGGGACTTTGAACTGCAGATTTGACAGTTTCCGTAGCAGTAAAAAAGACATTGCTAAGATGAAAAAATAAGAAAAGGTGTCTTGCCTGGCCCATGAATCACCGCTAGTAGACTAAAAAGGTCTTATGGACTGATTAATCAAAATATGCAATCTTTGGTCCATCATGCACCGTTCTTCTGTTCATCACAGTGTTTTTCTATGCTGTCAGGTAGGCGGAAAGATAGTTCCTCAGAGGGTTACACCAACTGTCAAACATTGTATATTGTTCTGTTTGGAGCAAGACACGGGGCAGAGGTAGGTGCACGATAAACTTAAATAAACAAGGATTTGAGTGCTAACACAACTCAAATCCTAGCCCTCTTCTCGTGGTGTGTGTGCATGTGTGTAATAGAACAATTGCAGGAAGACAAACTGGTTTGTTTAACTGGCAAGGTGCTCATGAACAACAGTATGCAGCATGACTGACTGATGTGTCTGCAGAGAAACTGAAAGGAAAATGCAAACAAAAACAGGATGGATTAACTAGAAGATAGGATGGAACAAAATTATAGATTATTTCCTCAGTCTGAAGGCTGACCGTTGGCCTAAATTAGGCCAACTGTACATAGTGTACACAGCGTTTAAAGTTTATTGTAGGCCTACAATGCAGTCCATAAGTATTTGAACAGTGACAACTTTTGCTGTCATCTCAGTATTACAGATCTTTGGATTTGAAATTACAGTGATGATGTGGTTATAGTCTGTCAGTTACTGTTAGTACAGACTATCAATTTACATTTGAGAGTATTTTCATTCATATTCAATAGACCATTTAGAAATAACAGCACATTGTGTACATTGTTGCCCCATACAAGGGGACCAAAAGTACTTGGAGAATTGGATTTACAATTCTAAAAAATGCAGTTTTTTTTGTTAGCGTCATTAATGCATGCATAAGAGAGCAGTTAATTTCTAATCTGGATTATAGATTTTGCATTTGGATAAAAGAAATGTCAATGCAAGTTTCAAGTTGGCCATCATGATGCAGATTCATCTGGATGACCTAATCAGTCATTACCAAAACCAAATTACTTTAAGGAACAACAAAGTACTGGTTAGCACACCAATGGCACATTACCTGCTAGACCAAGGAAGATCGTTGCAGTGGATGATTAAAAATGCTCCAGAGAAAAATCAGTAAAAAACAGTTTGATAGATTAGGAAACCTCTCAATGAAGTAATGGTGAATGTGTCGACCACTACAATTCATAGAATATCTTAGGGGCTGAAATAAAGTGGCTGGCCTGCAAGGTGGAGAAACACTAGTTAGCCAAAAAAAACAAGATGGCTGGGGTGATAAAGAGCCTGCATATGAACTGTCATATCAATTTATCTGCAAAACAAGTTGAGGGAGTTTTGTTTTTGGAATGTATGGCTATCAGTGGAACTGGCTCAATTACCTTCATTGATGATGTAACTACTAACATAAACAGTAGGATGAAGTGTACAGACACTTGTCACCTGCTGAGACAGCAAAAGCCTCAAAACTCAATGGACAGCGCTTCACCTTGCAGCAAGACAATGACCCCAACATAATGCCAAAGAGCCAAGAAATTTTTATAAGCCAGTAGTGTAATTTGGTTGACCGACCATGCAAATCGCCCAACCTGAATTCAATTGAGCATTGCTAAAGACAAGTCTGAAGGCAAAAACAAACAAACGTGAGCTGAAGATGGCTGACTAAGAGGCCTGAGAGAGCATCACCAGGGAATATATCTAGAATTTGGTGATGTTTATGGGTTGCAGACATCAGGGAGTCATCAAATGCAAAGGTTTTGCAATGACATACTAAATGTGACAATTTCTTTAAAGATGAATCTGTCCAATTTCTTTAATACCATAAAATGGGGTGGATTAAAACGTCTGTAATTCCTACACAGTTTGCATTTCAACATTTAAAATATTGTAATTGGGTTGTAAATAATGTATACACGTGTTTATAAAAAAATTCCAAGTAATCATCATTATGCTACCTTCAAATTTGCACTGTAATGGTTCAAATGGCACTGTAAAATTATAATATGGTATATATAACCTATTAATAGAATATTAATATGGTAATGTTTAAATGTTTTCGATTTTATATTCATATGAAAATATCTCCGAACTGATGAGGCTGCGGACTCCCTAGAATGCGATCTCATTCTGATAGAAAAACGTTCGTATCCCTATTTGTCATGGACAAGCAGTTCTCAATTCGACGTCGTTTTGCAGCGGTACAGTAGTGATGACGTCGCAAGCAGGGTGAGTAAGATGAACGTGGATGGCAGGCGCAACACACCGTTCTGTTAGCTACGGTTACATTGCTGTCAGACTTTTCGCTTCAGCATTGGTGGCTTAATTACAAAGAGATTCTGTAGGAGCCTCAGACGGGGTGGTATGTTTGTTTCAAAGGTAAGAATAATGCTTATTAGTACGATATGATATGAGAGATAGTACATAATACGTGAAACCTATTGTTTTGTTTCAGAGTTCACGCTCCACCAGTAGTTAATATCACATTTTTTTCCACATAATGTTTTAGGTATTGTGGATATATCTTAGTAGTCATGTGTTTTTTTATTAACCCGTCGCGTGTCCTGTAACTCGTTGGTGGTTGAGTTGCTAGGGTGTTGAGACGTGTTGCTATGGTTTCATCTACCGCAAGGTTGTTCAAACCTGTTGCTATGGGCGTATTGTGAGCGAGGGTGTTGAACCGTTTTTATGCGTGCATCGTGCTGGAGTGGTTGCGTTTGTAAGCTCCTACACAAATATAATGCAGCATACTGTTACCAAAGCTTCTCAAAATATTTGGCGAGTACAAATGTATCAGATACTGTATCGTGCTTATTACAGTTTTTGTTGTAGTTAACGTTAGTGCACATTATTTTTGTGGACAATGTAGGGACATCATGGCTGGCTACAGTCTATTGTTTATTTTACTTTGAATTACAATGTTGAAAATCTATCCATGAGTTACTGTACACATTGTATGGGAACCCTTTTTGTGCTTGGCAAAACCCTTTGCTTTACATGGAACACATTTTGTAGTGTTTTTCAAATAACTCACTATATATGGTTCCACCAGAATACAATCATACATAGAAACATTTATATTTTATGAATGATTCCAGGATATATTTTAAATTCTATTCTGATGTTTCTGAAAATACATCATACCCTAAAACAGAGTGTTGTTAGAAATCGTCATATAAAACCAACTTCAATCAAAAAAGGTGCAATAAATCAAATGACAGATTAGATAATTATCTGTTTAGAAAACTGTAGAATTACTTGCAAAACATACTTTAGCTATGAAGAAATATAATATAAAATACCCCTGCAATAGAGCATCCTGGGAAATACTGTTTTTTCCTGCTGGTTATAAGACTAAGCTGATGTGCAATGATGGGTATGTGAAATAATCCCAGTGTATGTTGCATTTTCCTGTGCATTTCTCTCTTTCTCTAACTTTTTCTTTGTCTCAGTGATTGGATTAGTAATTTCAGCCATCTACAGTGCCTGATCAGTTCCACTTGAAACCATATAGGACTTTCCAAATCTATTCCATACCTGGTAATCAATTTGTAGGCTACACTCTTATATAGGCTACATATCGCTGAGGCTACCATTATTTTAAAGGATAGGGCTATTTGCCAAGTACAGAAAGAGCAAATTGTCCACAAGAAATGTGAATGATGATGATGACCATTGCGATGCTTTTTACAAGTTCTATAGCCTACCGACCATTACATTTGAGCACATTGTAATCAATTTGACTCCATACGCCGGGAGGAGGAAAGAAGGGTGTACAAGAATGTCACTGTAACCTTTGGTCAGGTTTGACCAACAGGGAATGGGTGAGGTTGGGGTTGGTAGGAACTCCATGGCGTAGCTATTTACAAAGGCACAATGCTATTATTGTGTTTTTTGAAAAGCATCACAATATGTGTCAGTTGGCTCAATGTCATATGTTATTGTTCTATTATATTGTTAATGCCAGAACAGGGATTGTCAGAGGATCTGATTACCTAAGGTGAACTAGTTAATACACTCCAGGAAATTGTATTTCTGGGCTGTAGCTTCAGGTGTAGGACACAGGAATTAGGAAAGTGATTGCAGTAGATTAACTGGTTTACACTCCACCTTTAAAAACTCATGTATTTCACGCATGAACATATCTGATGTGTTCTTAAAACACATTTTCATTAAATCACAAGAGTACATGTTGTAACGTGAAAATCGTAGCTTGGGAAAGTTTGAATGCACATGCTGTTTTTTTGTGATAGGGAAAGCAAGAGAAAAAACAACAACCAAAGAGGAATTAGAAATAACATATTTTGTATTATCAAGCAGAGGTCTGGTATCTGACGAATATATCACAGCAAATGTTATTAGCTGTGAAATATTGGTAACTAAACACTCCAAAACCCCCTGTGATGAATACTTGCTGTTAAAAGCCACCTTCCAATGCAATAAGAACAGCAAAAAGTTATTTGATGTCACAACCATATTATGAGGTGATATACTGTATAGTTGTGCCCAAAAGTATTGGAACTTTTTTAATTAATTCAAATACGGTGTCTTCGGAAAGCATTCAGAGTCCTTCATTTTCTTGTGACTGTTATTTAATTGGTTAAATTTGTCACTTTCAACACATTCTTAGTTCAGATGCATCCTTTGTTCTTTGTTCATCCTTGATATGCCTCTAGAACTCTTGATTGAACATGATTTAGAAAGGCATTATTTTCATGCTTTATACAAACCTTTCTGTGACTTTTGTGCCCTATGAATTGGAGAATTCTTATCCTGGAAGAGATCCAATAATGAACCTTCATTCTGTGTTGCTTACATCCTTTCCTCTTGCCATTGTGAGCCAAAACTGAGGTCAACTGAGCCTGCTCAGTTTTGTTATACATGCCACTGAGCATTAAAGGATGTTAATAGCTTAATAGTAACATACAGTAGACCTGTATGGAAGCATCCTGCATTTGTTATGTTCCTCCTGTATAGTTATTTGGTTTGCAGTTGCACAAAACCAAAGTATCTGAAAGATTTAATTCCTCAACAGAATCCTAAAATGGCCTGGACCATTTTAATGAAACCTTCTAGAAATTGAAATAAT
>JACXGJ010014160.1:0-15237 GCA_016801105.1 Esox niger | reverse complement strand
CCCTGCCCTAACCTGCCCTGCCATAATCTGCCCTACACTGCTATAACCTGCCTTGCCATAACCTGCCCTAACGTGCCCCAACCTGCCCTGCCCTAACCTGCCCAAAACACTGCTATAACCTGCCTTGCCATAACCTGCCCTGCCCTAACCTGCCCTGCCCTAATCTGCCCGGCCCTAACTTGCCATATCCTGCCCTAACCTGCCATAACTTGCCCTACCCTGCTATAACCTGCCCTAACCTACTCTGTCATAACCTGCCCTAACCTGCCCTGCCATAATCTAACCTTCCCTGACATAACCTGCCCTTCCCTGAAAGGAGTCTTGGCACGAGTAACACTCAAAAAGAGACATGAGGGGTAATAGAGATGACGAAGGGAGAAGGAGAGTGACAGAAGAGAGAGATTGAGCAGAGCAAATGAAAGAGAGATAACGACAGCAGAGACCAAGTAGAGACATGTAGAAAAGAGATAGAAGAGAGACAGAAGAGAGAGAGAGGAGAGAGGCAGGAAAGAGAGCAACAGGAGATTGAAAGAGAGAGACGGGAGAGAGACAGGAGAGAGAGCAACGGGAGATTGAAAGAGAGAGACGGGAGAGAGGCAGGAGAGAGAGCAACGGGAGATTGAACGACGAAAGAGACGAGAGAGAGACAGGAGAGAGGGAGTGAGGAACCTTTTGCCAAATGTCAATCCACCAGAAAAGTCTGACTTTCTCCAAAAGCAGATCCTGTTACCTTACAATATCTCTAGAAATACAGTTAATTTAAAAAACTGTAATTTCTTAATGTATTTATTTGCTCTGACACAATTGACACCCATGCCTTTACCATTACCGTCACCAATAACTTCTCCATTACCTTCACCATTACCTTCACCATTACCTTCACCATTATCTTCACCATTACCTTCACCATTACCTTCACCATTATCTTCACCATTACCTTCACCATTACCTTCACCATTACCTTCACCATTACCTTCACCATTACCTTCACCAATACCTTCACCAATACCTTCACCAATACCTTCACCAATACCTTCACCATTACCTTCATCTAAAAGGCTTTACAAACTTTCTTACCTCATCAGCCAAATCCCTTTAAAACGACTCAAATCAAATACTCCTAACCTTTTAGAAATTTCCAGAGTGAACCTCTGTGCTGAACTTTAGTCAAATTTAGACAAACTACCCGTCTAAGTGGAGAGAAAGAGAGAAAGACAGAGAGAGAGAGAGTGTCTGAATAGTAATTGGGCGACATGAGTCTAGTCATTGAGGGAAAGCGTGGGAGTGAAAAATAGAGTGTGAGTGAAACACCCAGCAGGTCTGCAGGTGTTTTTCGGCAAGATCACTCAGGAAAGGAAGAATGATGGGGTGCCAGGCATCACACTGAGCCTGGAAGGGATGGAAAAAACATTGTTTTTCATTTCTGAATGGGTGCCTTGGCATTTCCGAATGGCAGTCCTGCGAACTGAGAGAAGCCATTGCCCAACTTTTTGCAGTGAGAGAAATCCCAAGATGATAGTTCATTCTCACCCTCTCCTCAGCTCACTCGTAACCTAATGAATACCCAGACTGGCATCCTTGTCAAGCTGCTGTGATAGATTGTCATCCTCCATTTTGCCTCACTCCCATACTTGGTTGGTCAGAGATGGTTTAGAATGTAATATGGGACGAAAGTGCTTTTCTGACTGAAATCCGGATCACGCTATTCCGTGTCATGGTGACATCAGCTTGCGTAGCATGCAGAGACCTAAATGGGTCTGACATTCGTGTCACGCTGAACTGTTCGCGTGAGCGTCAAATCAAAGCAAATCCTACTGTATTTACTTTGTTGTAAATGGAAATGCGTTGCATCTCTACTTCAGACATTGGCTGGAATTTCGTTGGCTTCTCTTCCGATTTTCAGAAAATGAACGTACCCCGGTCTGCTTCGTCAAGTCTTCTCTCAGGCATTCCTGGAATTCTGCCAATGCGACACCTCTGGGTTTAAAATCTCTGTTGCATCATAACATCTCCGTGTGAGTTGATTCATTTGAGTGGCCTTCATCAGTGAAACCCTGCTCATAGCTGGGCCTTCACAGCCTTGCACTCACTGTTATAAAAGACCCTTTCATTTGATTCAAAGGTTCCTTTTTTCTCACCACACAGTTTAATTTCAGCCTTTTATCCTTGCCAGTATTTACAGCCATAATTGAACAGCACTCGGTCTTTGAGTTCAATTGCAGTCAAAGGGGTCTCAAGTCTGCTGGTATGAAAAATGGGCCTCTTTTAAATGCTAATCAGTATGGTTAGTGTTGATTTCTCCTGCTTGCTTGGCAAACTCCTCAAACTCATAGTGAAGAGAAATTCTATAGGGCTGCAACAGTCTTCCTATTTTCTTTTCTATCTGTTACTTATTACACATAGCAAGCACAGCAGAGATCTACATTCCTGGCAAGGAAAACAAAATATGAATGTGAAAGTCCTGTGGTATGGAAGTACATAATATACTGTGTCAAGGCTAGACTTCTCTATACTGCCAAAAAACAACACTATATCTATCTGAAGCTGTTCCTTCGAGGCTTCCAGACTGTATTTGGCACATTTCAGCGTGTGTCCTTGGAGTTCTCAGGGACCCTGTTGGTGTCCACTTATACTGGCATCATTATGTTCCTTCTCATCTCTTTGATCTGCATTCTTTTGAGCCCCTTTCTTCTCACTTACCTGTGTGGTGAGTGTATAGGACAGGATGTATAAAATATTACGTTCAAGGGGTGTGCTGTGAAAACTAACTGGAACAATTTCGAAAGCTTCCTTGAGCTTCAGGGGAGGTCGGATTGATTTTTGTTATGTCGCGGCTATGACAATGTTCCACAAAACTGCCAGCTGGGAGAGTAAATGAAATGGGGGAGGAAATAAAAAGTGCTGCGGATTTGAATACTTGATAATGAAATTACGTAGCCTGAGTGTCAGAGAACACCTGCACCATGCTGATAAGATGAAGAAGAAAAATACATAGGTGGAAGTATGATCAGGGGAGAAAGAAAAACTTGAAATCCTCATTGAAGGGGGAGGAAAGGGGGATGATTAAAGATAATAATAAAGTAATGAACTTGCCACAGCTTTCTCCCTTCACAAAGGTTCCTCTGCAGCCTCTGAGAAGAGACTCAGCATCTTCATCTGGCCACTAATGACTCAGTGATCAGTTTGTCTGCGTCCTTCCTGTGCTGGGTTCAACTGTCTGCCTCTATTCTTGCATGGAGTCTGACTGGAATCGATAGTACCGGCTGGTACCAGGAACAAACAAATACATTTGGACTGGAGGGGTGTATCACACAGAAGGTTATTGAATTAGACACTTTCATAATTAGTTTGAAATTAATATATATTAAGTTCATGAAGATTGCATTGATATAGACATAAATTTGCGTTGGTGTCAGTCTCCCTATTTGTTTTTCATGCTGATGCTGATAAATAAAACCGGCTTTCTAGTGGACAAATTCTAGACTCTTACCAAGATTTCCCTGAACCACTATGAACACTAACTTTCTCAGGGCACAAACGTGGTTGTAGAAACTATGTGTAACTGCATGCCGCCAATTCCGTCATTTCGGTGCCAGTTCGTCAACCCACAGTGATAGAGGCATGACAGCTAAAGCCATCTGGCCGTCCTGTCTGTTTCACTTCTCCGCGGTCAGTTACTCATGTCCCCTCAGAATCCCTGTCAACAGGCGGTCACATGCTGTCATAAGGCGGGGGGAGAGAACTTGAAATATTTTTGCTGACACAACTCTAGCATAAAACTTGCATTGCCCTCATGAAATGTTAAACTAAATGAATCGTTGAGTGATGAGGTAAAAGGGAATTTTAGCCTACTCCAGGGACCATGCCGTCCTTGAATCTCATGGGAGTCATTCAGTAAAGGGAATTTTAGCCTACTCCAGGGACCATGCCGTCCATAACTCTCATGGGAGTCATTCAGTAAAGGGAATTTTAGCCTACTCCAGGGACCATGCCGTCCTTAACTTTAATGGGAGTGAACTCTGTGGTGTATATCTGACCTCTCACTGTTAATTATGATTAATTGGTGTCCTTTGGATGGTCGGGTGGTGGCAAAGTGGGTGGAGCTGTTTCCTGTCGGTTGGCTCAAACCAGGGTTATGTTTAGACAGTACTGCAGTGTCCCCACTTTTGTGCTGTAATAGTTTTGTGTCTGTGAACTACAGCTCCCACCTGGGTGTCCCTACAGTAACACAACGCAGAGCGCCATGTTAGTAAGATAAATTAATGACTAGGTAGATTACTAACATATTCAAATGTAATTGATGTCATAATTTCTGTTGTCTAAATAGGCCTATAATTGGAACAGTACTGTAAGATTAGATTTTCACACAAAATTCTGTGTGAAAATAGAATTGTGAACCAATCACAAAAATATCACAGGAATGACTTCCCCTAAATGTCTATAAATGTTGATATACCAGTTCAGTATCATAGTAACATCTGAGTTTTCCAGTGTAGTGTAATTTTATTTAAATATTTAGGAATTTACGGCACACTAACGTGTTAAAGACCCATCATCTTCAATGACTGATGAAAATAATTGGATTTTCTGGACATAAAATCCTTCATGGTACTCCAAAGTATTTCTCCTTTGTGCGTTGTGGCATTTATCTTAGTTTGTTAATATACCAACTTTCTTTTCATTAAGTTACGTTACTAAATCTAAATATTACACGTCAACTGATCATCTGAGCAACCAAACTTGGTTGTTGCCGCTTTATCCCGATATTTTCTAAAAACTATAAAACATTTCAACTCTTCAAAAACCCAGCGGGCATTCACATTTATCATAGTTAGCGTCTTGATCAAAACCTAAAGAAGCAAGTGTGTCCACAGATGTGGATGGAAACAAATAATTCCCTTAACTAAAAATGTACTAAGTTGTGGACACACAAAGCCATCCAAAGACTTTTGACCATAAATACTATTTCAACTGTCCCCAGCCAGCTAATGTGAGCAGCTTGTCTACTTTTTTAAGATACATTTTTACATTGTGCATGAATGTTTTCTACTTCTAGTTTCCTAACTGTCTCAGTTAGAAACAGACTTTGCAATTTATTAATAATGGTTTCACTAGATGCAATATTTTGGCATTGATTTTATTTAAGGAGAGTGATCATATGAAGCTATTTATTATCACATAGTTGATTGGCTCCTTTTTAAATCATAATGATAACAGAAATCACCCAAATGGCCCTGATCAAAAGTTTACATACACTTGAATGTTTGGCCTTGTTACAGACACACAAGCAGACACACAGGTGAAAAAGGCAATTAAAGGTGAATTTCCCACACCTGTGGCTCTTTAAATTGCAATTTGTGTCTGTGTATAAATAGCCAATGAGTTTGTTAGCTCTCACGTGGATGCACGGAGAAGGCTATATACTGAGCCATGGGGCGCAGAAAGACCTGCTTAACTAGGTGAAGGAACGTTATAAAGATGGAAAGGGATATAAAAAGATATCCAAAGCCTTGCAAATGCCAGTCAGTACTGTTCAATCACTTATAAAGAAGTGGGAAATTCAGGGATCTCTTGATACCAAGCCAAGGACAGTTAGACCAAGAAAAATGTCAAGCCAAAACTGCCAGAAGAATTGTTCAGGATACAAAGACAAACCCACAAGTTACCTCAGGAGAAATACAGGCTGCTCTGGAAAAATACGTTGTGGTTGTTTCAAGGAGCACAATGCGACGATACTTGAACAGAAATTAGCTGCATGGTTGAGTGGCCAAAAAGAAGCCTTTACTGCACCAATGCCACAAACAAGCCTGGTTACAACATGCCTGACGACACCGTGACACGCCCCACAGCTTCTGGCGCACTGTAAGTTGGAAGGACGAAACCAAAATAGAGCTTAATGCACACAAACATAGGTGCTATGTTAGGAAAGGGGCCAAAAAAGCCTGTAGCAAACAGAATACAATCCGAACTGTGAAGCATGGTTGTGGCAATACACAGGATTAAGAACTAAGGGTATGCATACTTTTAAATAGGGGTCAGGATTTTTTTTTCTTTGTTGCCATGTTTTGTTTTATGATTGTGCCATTCTTTTGACCTACAGTTGAATGTGTATCCCATAAGAAATAAAAGATGTTTTGCCTGCTCACTCATGTTGTTTTACAAATAGTACATATATTACCCATTCTCCCAGGGTATACAAACTTCTGAGCACAACCATACGTGCTATATTTTTTTATGATAGCATCTCACACAGTAAAACATTGTAAATTGAAAAGATTCTACAGGTGTTTCCAGAGAGGTGACACAGAAAGGTGCAGGCAGTTCTCACAGCGGTTTACACCCCTCAAACTCAACTGTCGACCTCAAGGCCAGTTCTCTCAGCGGTTTACACCCCTCAAACTCAACTGTCGACCTCAAGACCAGTCCTCTCAGCGGTTTACACCCCTCAAACTCAACGGTCGACCTCAAGGCCAGTTCTCTCAGCGGTTTACACCCCTCAAACTCAACTGTCGACCTCAAGGCCAGTTCTCTCAGGGACTTATTCAGACCTGGAACACTGGGAAGGAGGAACTAATGATGGGTGAGAACAGTGCTAGAAGTCCAAGCTCCTCCTGTCATTAGTATTTCTGGAGTCCTAAAACTAAAACCATTCCGAGACCTTTCTTAGGGCGGCCATATCCAATCTGAAATAAATAAGAAATTGGGCATCATTGGATTTAAATCAGATCATGGCCAAATTCAACTGAAAACACTTGCTTCATCCCGAAGCAAGTACACAAAATGTTTTTCTAGGAGTGAATGTTGACATTTCACATTTAATCAGTATTATAGCTTGGCCAGTCTAATACTCCATATATACTAGAGCATTTTCATAAAACAAACCAAATTTAAAAGTCAATCTTGTAAATGCTTGTGTGGTAAGAATGAATCTCAAAAATGGCCTTTGTACACATATTACTTGGCCTGTGCACTAATGCAGGTCTATAAAAATGCATGTGAGATGTTTGACAGTAGGGTAGAATATTTACATGAATTGCCCCCTCAGCGGCCGAGCTTCTCAAAGTATTTTTTGTCACATCTGTAAGAATTCCCATGGGGTCTCGTAGGGAAATAGTTCGCATATTTTGGTGACATCATTATGACACTTCTCCCAGGTGCAAATAGCTCTCTGGACCAAAAAACGGCGCTCAAACCAGACAAGAAGCAGCAGATAAGAGAGATAAATGCTGTATAACCTGTCCTAGACTGCAAAGCTTGGCAAATATGAAATATGATATTAATTATTATCACCAAGTCTTTGACATTAAAAACAAAAATTTGGATTTCACATATTATCACAACAATCTAAGATTTGTGGCCAACATGCATGATCCAACCAAGGATCTGTTAATTAAACACTGTCTTATCCGATCCAGTCAAATACAGGATTGGGTGACTGATGACTGGATTTGGAGATATCCGTGAAGATCTCTGTTGTACATATCCATCCAGCATTAACAGCATGCATGCTTCTCTTTCTTGCTTGAGGGTTGACAAGAGATGGATTGCTTCTTTAGGTTTTTGTGAAAAATATCACTGTAATGAAGATTTCAGATTATCTACATACAATTAACAAAGAAAGAGCTCTGATACCCTTATAACCCCCAAAATACATGCCTCCAGGGATCATATTAGTTTTGAAATCTGAAACCAACTCACAGAAACACACAGTAGTGTACAGAGCCATGGGACTACCATCCTCATTATCAGATGGGACTACCATCCTAATGATCACATAAGACTATGGTACCATCCTCACGATCTAATGGGACTATCATCCTCATTATGAGATGGGACTATAATCCTCATGATCACATAATACTATGGTACCATCCTCATGATCTAATGGGACTACCATCCTCCTTATCACATAGGACTACTATCCTCATTATCAGATGGGACTACCATCCTGATGATCACATAGGACTACTATCCTCATTATCACATAGGACCACCATCCTCATTATTACATAAAACCACCATCCTCATTATTACATAAAACCACCATCCTCATTATTACATAAAACCACCATCCTCATTATTACATAAGACTACCATCCTCATGATCAAACAGGACTGCCATGCCTGTCAAGTAAATGTGATTTGGTGTTATATAAACCACGTTTAAGTTGCCAGGTAGGTCCCTCCCACTCAGCCCTATTGGACAGATCGATCACTGCAGCTGGTCCTCCTGTATTTTGATGGATTGCACCTTTGTCACAGAACTGTATTGAATGTTGGTTTTGGGGCTGATGTCCAGACAAGCCTTCTCCTGATCTACCATCTAGTGTGGTTTGTCACCAAGGTTAGAAATGGACAAGACAGAAATGTGTATGTTCTGTCCATGAGCCAAGACATGTCACCCTGACGGGTGGAAATGACAACATGTTCGCATTCTCATTGAGCTTGGAATTATTATACATTCCAGAACTGTATATATATATGGAGAAGGGCAGGGTTTGCTTCGGGCCCGTCCTCATTTAGGGAGGCATCCTGGCAAGATGGCCCCTTTGAGCAGGACACGCGGCTTGCTCCGGAACAGATGAGTTGTTTGAAATCCAACTGTTAACTCATTAAAGCAGATGTTCTTTCTCCCTGCAGAGCTTTTAGAACAAAATCCATCTACTAATAAAACAAGTGTGACCGTATACAGACAGAGCTTGTTAACGCCCCCCTCCCTTTCCTTGCTCTCTCGTGTTCTCTCTGTCAGTCTCTCTTTGTCTCTTTCTCTCTCATGTGCACAAAAGTTTTATCATCTGTTTCTGCTTATCTCTCTATCTATCCTCTCCTATTTCACTATCCATCCTCTTCTCCATATTCTCTCCTTGCCTCCTTCTCTCTCAAGCTCCCATAACCCTCCCCCAGCTCTCTCTATTAGTTACACAGAGGGAGTCATCCCCTTGATTTAAGCTCCATTGGCTCTGATTAAAGCTGATGGCCAGTGAGTGGTGGAGTGTTTATTAATTCACCAGGTTGTTCTTTGGGCTGGGTGTGTTTGTGCACGTTAGGTGCGCGTGCTCTCATCTTCCAAGTTATCGGAAACGCCAAGGCAGCGCTCTGCAGTCTGCTGGCTACCAAGACGAACCTAGCCCGGAGCACTCAGCTCACGCACGTGTCCAGTAAGCGCGTGATTAACATATCGCCGCGATATTAGCTTCTATCACCGGTTGCTGGTCGATGAGTAATTGCAGCTTAGACAGGAGGAACGGGGACAGAAATGACATCCCTTCGTATCCACACTGGTTTCCTTGTGTGGCCCTCGGAGAGACCACGTCCCAAATGGGCTCCTATTCCATGGAATGCCTGTGGCACACTCCTTTTGACCAGGCTTCACATTGCTCTGTAGGGCACTGTTGAGAGCACCATTTGGGACGCAGACAATAATTAAATTCTCAAAAAGGACGTGGCTCTCGTCAGCCCGTGTGTCTCGGGAACCAAATTAAAAGTGTTTCATTTGGTTTTCTGTCAAACAAGGCCAATGATGAAACAGACATGCAAGCGAACCATCCCACCAGACATTGATTCATCTCGGATCTGACTTCAGCCACGAGAAGCCGGAAGACGGTACGTATGTGGAGGGAATACATGGGCGATGGACGAACTGCAGAGGCTTCAGGAAACTTCGAATCCTCTTTACGACAGGATGAAGAAATTTGATCCACAGACACAGTCCATAATCAAATACTGAACCTGATAAATACCAAGGAAAAACAAGCATTAACAGGCTCAGACAAAACCCACAGGAAGCCGATCTGAATGGAAACCAGTTCACCTACAATCAGAGAGTGAGATAAGAAAAGAAGCTTATACTCAGACACACACACACACACACAAACACACACACACACACACACACACACACACACACACACACACTGTTCCAGAATCCCCCTCCTCGAACTGACACAGACACCTGTATTGTACTGAACAAATAACACATACACACATACACAGCTAACACTCTCCTTGACAAAGTTAAACCTCCCCAGAGGCGTGTTTGCAGCACAGCTCAGCACGCTGCATAGCTCCAAAACTACAGTGCCGATGTGACAGGCTGGGTCTCCCAGTCCTGATTCAGAGAGTCACTGAAAACCAATCACCTCCCAGCTGTCTGTTCACTAGACACGACACAGGACAAATCCTTTTTCAAACGGAACAGCAGGCTACCTGAACTGACGTTTCCCCCATTTCTCCTTGATGGCTTTCCCCTTATTCCCATACCTGCAGTAGCAACCTGGAGTCAGTAAGGCTTCAGTAGCAACCTGGAGTCAGTAAGGTTTCAGTAGCAACCTGGAGTCAGTAAGGTTTCAGTAGCAACCTGGAGCCAGTAAGGTTTCAGTAACAACCTGGAGCCAGTAAGGTTTCAGTAGCAACCTGGAGCCAGTAAGGTTTCAGTAGCAACCTGGAGTCAGTAATGTTTCAGTAGCAACCTGGAGTCAGTAAGGTTTCAGTAGCAACCTGGAGTCAGTAAGGTTTCAGTAGCAACCTGGAGTCAGTAAAGTTTCAGTAGCAACCTGGAGTCAGTAAGGTTTTAGTAGCAACCTGCACATTGTGAAGAAACATTTTCCATTGTAGCTATGTTCAAAAAGATGTGTGATCAGTTGTAATTGATTGGAGCCCAAACAAACTCTTGCTTGAGGACATTCACCTCAACACTCAACTCAACCTTTAGCTCAACATCTGCCTTGGCGCGCCCCACCTTTTGTCTCTCTCCCACAGCATTTTGTTTACTCCTGTTGTGCTCCATCTTTCCCATCACTCTCTCCCCTTCCTGCAGTTTCCCTTTCTCTCTCTCTCCATTACTTCTTACCCTCCCTCTCCCAACAGTTTATCTCAGTCCTGCCCCTCCTTCTCCCCCTCCTGTCTCCCCTCTCCCTACTCCTATTTCCATCCCTCTCAGAGAGAATGATCGTTGCCGGCATGGGGCTAGATCACTGAGAACAGAGAGGAGATGGAGCTCCAGTGATACTGCTGGTAGGTAAACGCACAACCAAGTTTCCCTTTCGCTCAATCTCTCTCTCCACCTCCCTCACGTCCCCTCTAGCCCTCTCCCCCTCTCTCTCGGTTTCTACCCTCTTCTGTTCTGTTTTCCTACTCTAATTGCCCTTCTGTTGTTTACAGTAGGGCTACTTCGTGGGTCATTGCAGGGATGTCATTCTGTAACCTGAAATAAACTCTCTGGACATTGTAGCTTTTCTGACTCTCATTGTGTCTCTCTCTACATCTCTTACTTCTCCCCCTCACTCCCATGTCTGCCCTCTCTGTTCCTCGCTCTCCCCCGTCTCTTCCCCGTCTCTACCCCGTCTCTCCCACGTCTCTCCCCCGTCTCTCCCCCGTCTCTCCCCCGTCTCAGCTGTCTTGCAACAGATGTTCCAAAAGCCTTTGGGTCTCATTCCGTGAGGTCACATGATTGACAGAGGGAGGAGCATACGCCGCCCCCTACTCCATTCCTGTCCTGAGCCAGCCAGCCAGCCAGCCAGTCAGCTTCTGACTGAGGAGGGCTCAGCAATACTCAGCTGCTTTCGTCGTGCCCTGGGGGTCTCTGACCCACTTACCCCAGGCGTTTTACGGCGCTGGAAAGGTTTCTCTGGCTCCGGCATCTCTTGCAGTTCCAGGTGGTTGGACGAAAAAAGACATTAGTGACAAGACCAAGGAGAGAGGGTCGCAGTGACGGGAGTCTTTTCTCGTTTACTTTCCTGATGCCAAATGACAGTGACAGATATTTCTGGTAGATGTGTTGTCACCGACAAGTCGCTATCAAGCTCAGTTTTGTGTTAATAAAAAACAAACCTAATGAAACAAGCGTCAGAAATAAGGCCTGGAACTAGATCTCCACCACTGTCATCTAATGATGTTCAAACAGTCAATGATGCAGTATGTGGAGGAGGCTGAGATGGCATGTCAACTTGTTAAAGACTCCAAAAACAGGTCATGTCTTGTCCAAAAGCAAGACATCTTGTCATGGCATCTTTTTTTATTCCCAGTGAAAACCATAGTGCTCAACATTGGGGAGAAAACCTGAGCAGCTTCTTCTTGGGGAGAAAACCTGAGCAGCCTCTTCTTGGGGAGAACTTGAGCTGCTCCTTCTTGGGGAGAACCTGAGCTGCTCCTTCTTGGGGAGAACCTGACCTGCTCCTTCTTGGGGCGAACCTGAGCTGCTCCTTCTTGGGGGAAAACCTGAGCTGCTGCTTCTTGGGGAGAAAACCTTAGCTGCTCCTTTTTGGGGAGAACCTGAGCTGCTCCTACTTCGGGTGAAAACATGAGCTGCACCTTCTTGGGGAGAACCTAAGCTGCTTCTTCTTGGGGAAAGCATGCAAGGAGATAAGAGTCACAGACTGAAGATACAAAATACTGCTGGTATTTTCTGAGACTAAGAGGCATGGCTGTTAGCAATAGGAGTCTGTAGCCCAATCAAGCATCTGTGGGATGTGCTGGACAAACAAGTTTGTACCAATACCAGTTCACTGATCTCTAGACGCTAAGAAAAGTCTCATGAACCACAGATCTAAAGGTCTAGAAAGACCAGATCAACATTAAACCCAATGAAAACTAAATCTGCCTTTTTGGTCCAATGAGAAATGAAAAAGCTGTAGAGGCAGTTACATTAATAGGAGTGTCTTTTCCAGTCTCTAACATGACCTCCATATTTTGTAGTCTTACATGACCTCTGTCTTCTCCAGTCTATAACATGACCTCCGTCTTCTCTAGTATATAACATAACCTCTATCTTCTCTAGTATATAACATGACCTCTGTCTTCTCTAGTATATAACATGACCTCCGTCTTCTCCAGACTCTAACACGACTTCCGTCTTCTCCAGTCACTAACATGACCTCCGTCTTCTCCAGTCTCTAGCATGACCTCCGTCATCTCCAGTCACTAACATGATCCCCGTCATCTCCAGTCACTAACATGATCTCCGTCTTCTCCAGTCTCTAGCATGACCTCCGTCATCTCCAGTCACTAACATGACCTCTGTCATCCTCAGCCCTAGGACAGATTCCATTGAGCCACTATTGATAACGCCTTGGCCCAGACAGCAGACTTGTCTGATTGAATAAAAACGACCTTTCCTCTCTTATTTTGCTCGCTGTCCCCCCCTCCCCCTTCCCACCTTGTCCTCTTTTGCTCTGGGCTCAAGTCAATTCCATTGACATAACCCCCCCGTTCTGGAAGTCAGTCCCAGCTGACGGATAACCTGTCCCAGCTGCAAGTCCTTATTTCTCCCTCTGGCTCATCTGTATCATCTTTACGTAGATTGTTTTTCAACAAATTTCCATTGTGTCCATTCTGGATCTTGCCCGGAACAGGGTGTGTACCAAGTAAACAGAAAGGGGAAAGGACAGGGAGCTGCCCAATACAACCATCAGTCCCTCCACTCCCCCATCCAAATGTCCACAATGGTTCCTTCTGTCTCCCTGTGAAGCCGTTCCTATTGAGCATTTTTTAGCAGCAATGGGAGACAGCTGTGAAGCCAACAACGGCCATGGACACAGCGTGAGGAGAAAAAGGAGAGGAACTAGTCAAACTGCCCAGCCTCTACCTCATCAGAAGCTGCCACAGGAAACATAGTTTTTTCATAGATTGACCGTAGTAGTTGACTATGCTATGATATTCCTTTAAACGTTTACCAAGCTGGGATCATCTGCTTTCTGCTCCCATGGTCTTCATTTTTGCTCCCATGTTTCCCAAATGGCGCTTCAATCAAATCAAAGTCCCACAGCTGAAATGTCTTTTCTCCACTGTTTCTCTCCTTCAACCCCTGTAACCCTGAAATATATGTTCAGCCCATACTTAAATACAGCCTATAGCCAAAACAGCTCCATTAAGTGCCATTTAACATATCACTAAATTGGCTATTTGTCAAGCACCTCTACGCTGAGAAGAGCGGCCAGTTACTTTCCAGCCTCTTTGCAGTTCACCCTCTCCATCTTCTCCGCTCCTTCTTGAGACCCTTATTCAGTTTTCCTCCAGGAGTCACAACTCATCAGAGCCCTGACTGCATCTCGATTTATTTCAGAATGATTGCTCCAGACTCGCTTCATTATAATCTATCATTTGGATGCTTCAGACATCGTTCTTTGTTCTTTTTTAGTGCCAAATACCCCCAAGTTATTATACTGTAGCTCATGATTCCTCCTTATCGGAAGGTGCTGCTGAAGAAGAAACAAGGAAATGTTTCTGTTCTTTAAACTGCATCTTCTCCAAGAGAATCTCTGTTTTTCGTCTATCTTAATAAAGTCAGCCGAGAATGAGAGTGCCGTGGGAATCATTAGCCATGCGCTGTGAACATACACTTCACTGTGAATGAGTCCACCAGCAGATGAGGTCACAGCACAGCATGTGTTCTTCAGCTTGTCTTTAGCGGCCTTAGAGAAGACAAAAAGGCATAAGATTCAAGGAAGACAGTTTTATGGCACAAATGCGTGGCAGGGCTTTTAAACATCCCTTGAACAATTTAATAACACACTCAAAAGACTGCCAACTGTTGTCTTGAGGCAATTGCTGTCTTAAAAGCAGTCTTGTATAACATCCGTGACACGCCCTAGTAACCATAACAACATTGCATCTTGAGGGATCTACAGGACTATCTGGTTTCTCCACTATATGGCCATATCGCATATTGTCTCTAACATCTTCTAATTTTCTCTCTAATCCTGAGAGCAGGTGTGTGTGTGTGTGTGTGTGTGTGTGTGTGTAGCGCGTGTATGTGTGTGTGGCGTGTGTGTGGCGTGTGCTTTCTCTGTGCCAGGGACAGCAGCTGTCACTCATTCCATTTCAGGTGACATGGCAGTTAAGAAAGGGCCAGCAGTATTTATCACCGTACGGTCATGGGAGCTCTGCAAAGCAATCCCAGCAAAACCAGAAGAGGCACATAGTTCACCATGTTAATGGGTTTGCTCCCGCCAGCGAACAAACAAACACACACACACATCAGAAGGGAGGAGCAGGGGATGGATGTGGGGGGGCGAGGAGCAAGAGGCCCCGGGCGGGGTGATGAGTGACTAGAAAGGCAAAGAGAAATCAAAATGGAAATGAGACCAAAAACCATCCCAATCTCCCAGTAGACCCGAGGAGGAGCAAGGGAAGGAGGGAGAATGGGGGGGGGGGACAGAAGAGATGGGGGAGGAATGGATACAGGAGTGAGTGAGATGAGAGATAACCCAAGAGAGGGGAGGAGAAAAGTGGGAGAGGAGA
>JACXGJ010014159.1:0-15237 GCA_016801105.1 Esox niger | reverse complement strand
TATATATATATATATATATATATATATATACACACATATACATACATACATACATATACACACACACACACATATTGACAAAGACACCCTTGTGCCTTTTAATAGCCCCCTTATTTCAGTTGAAATTACTCATACATTTGGACACCCTGATGTCAATCTTCAAAATGACAGAAACTTATTTTTGTATATGAATAGCGTAAACTTAAGACAATGCCATAAAAAGTAGTAGACATCCCGGACCTAGTACTCGGTTGGCCAAAATCATTATCAAATGCTTCTCATAACCAGCTATAAGCTTGTGTCAATTTTCATCTATCAATGTGGGCCAGTTCATAAGCAATCTGCTCAAATACTTTAATGTTTAAAGGGGTGCCATAAAACCTGTTTTCAGCACTCATAATACAAATTAGTATAAGACCTTGATTTGTTGCTAGCCACATCAGACCGTCCAGGGTATCTTTTTAAACCAATCAACCGGTCAACATTGCAACTTCTTAAATTGCTAATTCTATGTCTTGCACACATTCAAGGACCCCAGTACCAGAGGCAGCACAACCATGCCCTGTTATCAAACCTCCACCATAATTGAGGGTAAGCATGGTTTTCCTTTTTAAACACTTAATTAGGTCAGTAGCTAACACAGGAAAACCACACTGCCGATGGGATACCCAATCAATCAACATAAAAATGCTAGTGAAGAAATTATCCGCAGACAAAATCAGAGCTCTTTGGAAATAGAAATAGGTTTACTGTCAAACATATGAAGACACCGCCAAAGCATGTGGTAATGCTAGATTGAGTGGATCTGTGGCCTCTGAATGTGTACAAGCATCGTGGAATTGGCCTATTATCATGTGCCCAAACACTGGGTTTTTATTGAAGGTGGTGAATCTTTAAGCAGGACAGTGACCCCAAGTGGCAGCAAGTTGAAGGCTACATAAAGCATTTGTCAGCAGTTATTTTAACCAGACTGTGCAATGAAGTACTAGCTAATGGTTGTCTACAAATGTTGTCCACAACAAGTTTCATTTCCTAAATTAAAAACTGCAAACATAAGTTAACAAAATAAAGTTTCTACAATGTTGAAAACCCAATGAGATATGGTGACCAGTATTTCCTTAATCTTAATTTAGAAGAAATCCTGAATCTGTCAGACAGTTCAAGGGTGTCCATCTTATCTGGCAGCATCTGTACCATGACCTCATAACCCCCCAAACATCCATCTTGTGCTCAACTGATCGATGAATCAGCCAATTGGTGCATTTATACATATTCAAGTACAGTATGTGCACAATGTACATAATTTATATAATCATGGTTGTAATAAAGACTCCAATATATTAAGACTTAAACCTAAAAAAGTGAATCTTTATGTGAACAACTAAATAATGTGTTGTATTCAAGTAAACGTGTGTAACGACAGGCATGTCTATATCAAAACATTGCTTTCAATCAAATGAAGGTAACATTTATGACTTCGTCCCCACTTCCCAGAAGGAACATAAAAATAATCTTCAAAATAACAAAAATGTTTTAAAATAACATAAGGGCTAGCAGGCTTTACTCTATATTATTTTCTAATGGAAACAGTGCCTCCCTCAATGACACTGCTTATAAAAAGCCGAATTGGTTGTTAAGGTGCCACACCATGTCAGGTCTGATGTATGGTGTGGAACTCACAAATATTAGCTGCTGACTTTGAAAGTAGCCAATGGGAATCCTAGGCAGATCTAACCCTAACAGACGGGTAACCATGAGGCAAACAGAGGAGAACAAAGAGAGAAAGTATTCATTGCTGTAGAAACCCCTCCCCCTTGGGCACATTTTTCCACAGACTTCTTCAGTGCAAATGATGGTCCTTACAGTTAGGGAACACCACATTTATCTACATGGTGTTTAGAGGTAAACATTCCTACTAAAAACAGGAGTCAAACATTTGAGTTCTGTGCATGCCCCTGCTAAACTTCTAGATGCCCTCCCCCAACACCCTTTCCCAGAGCTGCAGAAAATGATTTGGATTAAATAGTGTTATTTCTCTGTACACAGAGATCTACATACTGTAAGTGATTAAGCCTTTTCAAATAAAGGGGAACAAACAAACAAAAAACACAAAAAACTTGATATTCAATTAAGACATGGGACAAACCTTAAGCCGTTAAAATATGTAATATCTTAAAAAAACAGAATAAAAAACAGGAATGGAGAAAATGGCTTGGAGACAAACCAGCCGAAGGCTCACAGATTACATTATCTGTCGATGACGGGGGTACAAATGTCGACTTGAGCCCTCACTGCAGTCGGTGTGGATGGTGGTGTAGTGGACCCTGGTTAATGGGGGATGTTGTTAGACGCGTGTTAATCTCCACTCACACTGGTGCACTGGCAGGCTTGTGTGCTAGAGTCAGTCAGGACCAGAACAGGGCAGACACGTTAGTGTCGATGCTGTACAGCCACAGCACCAGGGGGAGGGCGATGCCCACAAACAGCCAAGAGACGCCCTCCAAACATGCAGAGGGGGACCAGCCTTGGCCAGATGACTTAGACTCTGGCTGGTTACCGGGTTCCAGGTAGTTCCTGGCCACAAACTTTAATAGCTCATCCAGCAGGATGACCGGCAGGGAGATCTTCAGCACCACCAGCCACTGGGTCAGGTCCAGGGGGGTGATCTGGAAGATGACCTGGACGGTTGGCAGAGGGAGGGAGAGGGTGAAAAGAGGGGAGTCTGGAGATTTACTTGGTGGATATGAGCTAATATGAGTAGACTTACAGGCAGTGGCTCCACGTAGAGGATGAGGAAGTGGAGAGACATGGAGAGGCAGATTGCTCCGAGCAGCCAGATGTTCTCCCAGGGAGGCATACGCAGCAGAGACTGGTTTTCTGACAGGCTGAGGAAGGTCACATTAACACAGCATCTGTTATCCACAAGCCAAACTAAATTCACTTTTGTCCCTTGAAAGTTACATCCGTCCCTCAAATGAATGAAAACAGTTGGAAGACTAGAAGCTCCTCCCACTGCAGTGGACCCCACCTGTTGAGGGCGTTGCACATCTCAATGGTGACCAGCACAGACAGGGCCATGGTCATAGGGTAGGGGGACTCAAACACATGACACTCCAGGTCGGCAAAGTCAGGGTTGTCAGGGGAACACTGCAGGAAGTGGCTCTGTGGGATGGGGAGGAGTCAGACACAAGGGGACTTAGGAAAGGCTGGGAGGGAGCAACAGGTCAAGCTGCGGTCTAGGAGCCAGTCTCACCAGCTGGTACAGAGAGATCATGGGGCCGTCTTCAGCAGCCACAAACCACCAGGTAGCAGCGCCGACCGTGGCAGCCCCCACGTAGCCTGGGGAGGAGACACACAGTTGACTGACAGCGGGACAGAACAGTTCCTACGGAGACGGATGACAACGGGCGCACACTGACAGCAGAGGACTGAGGGACGCTAACCGGCAGCGGTGCCAACAGGACCACCGGGAGGGAATTGGAGAGAAAGCACCAGGGTTTAAAATAACTCACATCCGATGGCCAGGTATCTGAAGAAGAGCCATCCAGAGATGAGGGGCTCCTTGGCGTTGCGGGGGGGCTTGTTCATGATGTCCAGGTCGGGGGGGTTGAAGCCCAGGGCGGTGGCAGGGAGGCCGTCCGTCACCAGGTTGACCCACAGCAGCTGGACGGGGATCAGAGCCTCAGGGAAGCCCAGAGCAGCAGTCAGGAAGATGCTGCCCTCCCCCAAGGAGACAACATCATTAACCAGAGTCTCGCCACAGGAAGAGAGCGTTACGCAACTCGGCAGTCAGAAATGAACAAAGATGAGCGGCGTCTGACTCACCACACAACCTCTCCGACGTTGGAGGAGATGAGGTAGCGGATGAACTGCTTCATGTTGTTGTAGATGGCCCTGCCCTCCTCCACGGCCGCCACAATGGAGGAGAAGTTGTCGTCGGCCAGGACCATCTCGGAGGCCGACTTGGCCACCGCCGTGCCGGAGCCCATGGCAATGCCAATCTCCGCCTTCTTCAGGGCGGGGGCATCGTTCACGCCGTCACCAGTCTGGGAAAGGAAACGGTGGCACAGATACTAAGGTGTGAAGGAGGTCGATCACCACGGTATATAACAGATGTTGCAGCGCTGTAGAAGTAGATGGGAGTGTGTGTAGGCAGCTTAGCGCACCATGGCCGTGATCTCGTTAAAGCCCTGCAGGAACTCGACGATCTTGGACTTGTGGGAGGGCTCGACTCGCGCAAAGCAGCGCGCATTGGTCACGGCGTTCAGCTGGGCCTGCGGGGAGAGGTCGTCAAACTCACGACCGGTGAACGCCATTTTGTCCACGTCGTCTTCCTCGCTCAAGATGCCGATGCGGCGGCAGATGGCCACGGCCGTGCCCTTGTTGTCGCCGGTGATCATGATGACGCGGATGCCGGCCAGGCGGCACAGCTTGATGGAGGCAGCCACCTCGGTCCTGGGTGGGTCCAGCATGCCCACGCAGCCCACAAAGGTCAGGTCAGACTGGAGGAAAAAAAGCAACAGGAAAACACAATAAATCCTTCTAAAACGTTGGGCAGTTTCCTGTCTAGAGCATAAACATTTGTGAGGTGTGTACAATAGAAAGGGGCTAACTGATGAATTAAGTCAGTTGTACTTTCCCTCTCCTGTGAGACAGCCCACCAGTTCACTGTCATGTTGCAAAAAGACTAAATGACATCCAGACAAAATGGGTTGAATATAACCTATAGTCACTAATGAGGTCATTATGTTGAATGCAACTTTTCAAGATTTTAGAATTCCACAATACTGGGATGCATTTAACAAAAGCCTTTTTATGTTGCCATGTGGTTTATTTTAGCATATCGCTAGTTTAGCTAGTTTTATAGGTCACAGCATTCCTTTAACAGGATCCAGTTGTAGATGATACAGATGCCTTTGAACATGCCGTCCACTCTGTGTATGCACTCTGTATGCAGCTGTGATTGTACTCACCTCATAATCGACAAAGCGAGCGCAGTCCACCAGAACCATGTCCTCCTTCCTGGGCGGGTTGTCACGGGTGGCCAGAGCCAAACACCGCAGGGTGTCACGTCCAGTCCCGTACTCTCGGATTGTGGACATGATTCTCTCCTTGATGCCTGGCGTCATGGCAACCTTGCTGGTGCCAACTCTCACATGGGTACACCTGTCCAGAACCCCCTCAGGGGCACCCTGGAAGTAACAGGGTTTTAAAGGTTCAAACCCTGATTCAAATGAGGAAGGCTGACACCCAACACTTTAACAGGAGTCAAACACAGCAGGGTTTCTAAAAGGGGTGATGTACCTTGACGAACATCTTTCCCAGGGAGGAGCGGGCCTTGTTGGGGGTACAGTACACAGACATGGACTTCCTGTCTCTGGAGAACTCCAGGGTGAACTCCTTTTTCATCAGCTGCTTGATCACCTGATGAACGACACAGACACGGCGGTGAATGAGACGGACGGTGGTGCGTCACACCATCCAACCGCTCGGCACCTGCCCGGGTGGACTTACGGAGTTGCAGGCGTTGGCTCGGTCGATCTTGGTCAGGCCTTTGACGTCGGTGTCAAACGCGTTCATCTTCTCCACCAGGCAGGTGAGGGCCGTCTCCGTGGCCTCGCCGACCTTCTCGTAAACACCTTTGACCTGAGGACAAAAACGTTCGATCAGCCACCCCCACCTGACATCCCTTGATGTGCCATATGAAGTAAGAGACAGGCGAGCGCGGGGGCGCACCTCGTTGAAGTCCAGGGACGAGTCATTGCACAGGGCACAGATGGTGGCGATCTCCACTAGACCGTCATACTCAGAGGACTTGACCAATCTGCCATCCTGGTAGCTGCAGAGCAAACAGGACAGGAAGGAAACCACATCAAACAAAAAAAAGTAAACGACATAAATGTGTCAGCGCCAAAAAGGAAATTGGTACTTACACTTCTCCGTCAGGGGCGTAGGTGGAGCCAGTGATGGTGAACTCGTTTAGGGAGCAGCTGTTGCCCTCGGCCTTGTCAATGACGAACATCTGTGAACCACAGAACAGGTCAGAACAGGTCAACCAGTAATCTCTTACCAGGTTGGATGCTGATTCCTAAGTCACCCAGTAGATGGCAGCAGGCACTAGAACAGCCCTGTCAGCCTCAGACAGACCCTGGGAGGGCTGTAGACCACCTATATTGGGAGTGCGTTTGTCCTCTTGGGGCTGCGGAGATTTAGAGGCTCTCCGGCTGTGTGGGGGGCTGACGCAGGAGCCTAGCAGTCAGCCATGCTTATTTGTTTTAGTCCATATGTGAAAAGCCTTCTGTCTCAGAGCCAGCACAAACAGAAGAGAGTACTAGACCTTTTACGACAGGAAGAACTGATCCAAGCTAGCAGCCAGTCAGAGACAGACTGACATCAGGTCACAACAGACAGACAGCAGTCTCAGTAACTGATACTTGGGAGGAAGTGTGATGGTAATCATTCAGGCCCTTTTCCAGCTAGAGGCCACACTTCAAAAGCCTTGCTTACGTCATGCGATTAGGAAAAAAGTGCATTCCATCTATTTTTAGAATAGTCTCTTGCTGATACATTTTGGCTTATGTCATTGTGAATTCAAACCAAACAATTCTGTGGAAGATTTTCCATGTGTCACTACAGAGATTAAATGAGGGAATGCTGGTGGTCCCTATTCTTTACAGTAACCTCCCAGTGAATATTTTAATTTATCTCATTCCCAAGTAATGGTTGTCTTGTCCGATGACACTTGTATTCTTGACCAGAACCCTCACCACAAACAGTTTCATGCCTTCAAAAAAGACACCATGGAGTACATCCTGACGATGACCTGCCCAATCATGAGCTCCGCTAATTACACAGAAAAGCTGCATTAAACAATGACCTCATTAGTAATTATAGGTCATATTCAACGCAAATTCTGAAACACCAGACCTGGTTCTATTGCAGAGACCGTTGGGTGGACGAAACACGTAGTAAACATCACTTAACCAACGTGCTAGAACACGCAAGACAAATGTCATCCTCACTCGCCGACAAACAATGAGAAAAACACAGTAAGCTGACTAGTAGTTACTATGGTTACAACCGCATCACGCACCCTACTCATTCTGTCTGCGCCAAAGACCACTAGACATGAGCAGAACACGGAATAGATGGCAACTGAGAAATAAGAGCCTCCCATCCAGAAACCCGGGAAAACAATGACAGACATGCTAAATAATGCAAAAGGTCACATTTTGAAGGAGTGGAGGCAACCGTGCCAAAAATCGGTGTATATTGAACAGAAAGGGACACGCTGTGTTAGTAATAACACATCCCTCCTGCTCCGGGACAGCATTATGGGGGGGGCTAAATAAAGAAGAACGGATGCTTCGCAGAGCAGTGAGTGACGCAAGGTCAGAAACAGCCCCCAACCGCCTGAATGTAGATCGCAGCCGCAGCACATCGCTGCCTCCCCTGCCTCGCTGCCTCCCCTGCCTCACCACCAGATCCTCCCACACACACGCCCCCACAGCGGGCGAACGCCACAACCCGTCAACGTCGGGAAAACAGACAGCCAGACCCACCCGGCAGACGGACATCTGGTTGGTGGTGAGGGTGCCGGTCTTGTCGGAGCAGATGACGGAGGTGCAGCCCAGGGTCTCCACGGAGGGCAGGCTGCGGACGATGGCGTTCTTCTTGGCCATGCGGCGGGTTCCCAGGGCCAGGCAGGTGGTGATGACGGCGGGCAGACCCTCTGGGATGGCGGCCACGGCCAGGGCCACGGCGATCTTGAAGTAGTAGACGGCGCCGCGGATCCAGGATCCGCCGTGAACGGGGTCGTTGAAATGGCCGATGTTGATAATCCACACGGCAATGCAGATGAGGGAGATGACCTTTGACAGCTGCTCCCCGAACTCATCCAGCTTCTGTTGCAGTGGGGTCTTCTCCTGCTCGGTGGCCGCCATCTCGTCACGGATCTTACCGATCTCAGTGTTCACGCCGGTGGCAACCACCACACCGACAGCCTTGCCAGACGAGATGTTGGTGCCCTGGAAGAACCAAGATGTGACAGAGTCAATCCATCATTCACATGCTTGGGACGAGCAAACCAGACAGACCTTCTATATTTATAATCCAAAATGACATGACAGGCGCTGTAGTTTTAAGCATAATAAAGTTTCATATCGAGTGATTCTGACATGAGTTGCTGCTATGATAAGAACCATTTGTATTGTCATTGAGCAACAGAAGGAGAACCTCAAACGACTCTCTGATGTTGGAGAGTTGAATCATCAGACAGCCGCTATGGAGGTGGAGCGGTAAGGACCGTTGCTTACAGAGAAGAGCATGTTCTTCTTGTCCTGGTTGACGGCCCGTGGGTCGGGCACAGGGTCAGTGTGCTTGATGACAGAAACAGACTCGCCTGGAATCACAGCAGGGAGAAGCACAAGACACATCACACTGGTAACTCTTGGCCAGGGTTTGAATCCTCAGGGCAAAAACTCCACAATCAATCGTTCAACAACCAGTGTAACATTCTTAGCACATGACTCAAGAGCCATGAATCTCATGTGGATCGAGACCACAGAGCAAGGTTGGAAAGCCTCGTTTAGACAAGAACTCCAGCATTCAAACATTTGTGTTGTGATATTGTCAGGATGAGCATCTTACCGGTCAGGATGGACTGATCGACTCTCAGGGTTGTAGATTTGATGGAAGTAAGACGAATGTCAGCAGGTACCTTGTCTCCAACTGGGGGGGACAAAAGACGGATACAAAACAAATATATTAAAATGTCTGACCAGATGTCAATTATTCATAGCACCACAAAACAGACACACAGGTCAAGACAGGACGTGTAAAGCTATATTTTAGTTTAAAAAAAGTTAGAAAATACCCCACCTCAAGAGAATTTTTTACTAACGGAACATTAAAACCACTGAGCTGTTCTTTGAAACACAAAGGTCATATATTCAGTGTCAGTGGTGACTGACAGACTTAGGCTCATTTGAGGGACTGTTGCTATGCCACACGGGCAGAGCTGTGGGCTTCCATCGCTATAGGAGAAAGGATGAAAGAGAGAAAGGATCCAGATCAGGATGAGATAGAGGACTAGTGAGCCATAAAAAGGCCCATCCCAAAGGGGCAAGCCAATTTGGGCCATCTGATTTGTGGTGACCTGATTCAGCAATCTATTAGCACATATGTCAATGATGGGAACAGAGGAAACTGCTCTGTGTGGGTCACGGTTCTGCTTTAAGTCTGAATGAACAGAACAGGGCAGTTGGAAGAACAAAAAGAACGAATTGCTTTTAAAGACTTAGTGAGTTTAAGAATAGATTCCACAATAATTTGGCTATGACAGAAAGTGCCCCTGTCAAGCCAAAACTGGTCGCTGAAAATTGTGTAAGTCACATACATGATACGTTTTCCATTTCATGAAAACTACTCACTTTCAAACCTGGAATGTCATGGCTTTATTAGGTATGATAGATAACATGGGCTCCGGAATGAATCTTCAACATGGAATTGCATGACTTTCATTAAACAAAAAGGGAAAATGTATCTGTTGACTAATTTGATCCTCCCGTGCTCAGGAGGAGAGGAAAATAAAACAAACAATACGCATTGTTTGCAGTTGTGAGGCCTGTTGGGCAAACGTCCAACATCTCTAGAACGACATTTGACATTGCTATACTGTGTGCCAATTGCACGCTCTTCAAAACTTGAAAGACCTGTGGCACGGTGTTGGGTGTGTACATTTTGGTGTAGTAGTGGCATTTTATTGTCCCCAGCACAAAGTGCTCATGTGTAAGGATCATGCCGTTAAATCAATTTGTTGATTATCTTCTTGGCAATGGAAAAAAGCTAATTAAAAGGGTTGCAAAGAAATTTATGTAATATTTGAGTGAAATAAGCTGTGTGTGTTTAGGACATTAAGTAGGGAGATTGTATTTAATTTCAGGAAGCATTGGACTAACATCATGTATTGCGTATATATTTTAGCGAAACATAATAGCAGTTGTTACCCCATCACCCCCACAGCACTGTGATGGAGCTGATACCAGCCGCTGTCGCACATTGAGCTAAACCTTCAAATCTCATTGACACAAAGACAGTGGATCTATAGCGGCTTCTAACAAAACAGTACAAACGGTAACCTGACAATCCTTTGTATGTAAGCTGCCACATAAGAGCTCAAACGAATGCACTTCAATACCGACAAGTGAAGAGACAGAGAGAGGGACAGAGATAAAAGCCGCCTCGATGGGCAGTTGGCAGTCTGTGTCAAGCCTTATTAATACTGACAATGGTGCCAAACGTTCTGGACAGTCAGAGGACATGGGCCAATCATGAGGGAGACAGTGACATCTTATCTCCCAATGGTATGTAGAGCTCAATAGCGTCTAAATTTGGTACAATGTGTTGCACTTCTGTAATAACCAGAGGGACGTTTTATTGGCCTTTAATGGGCTGCAAAAATAAAAAAACATATAATAATCACGGTCTCTTGAAATTTATTCAGATGAAGACCATCAGTTATGAAGCATGACGGTCACATGTTTATCAACACTTCCTGTGCTAAGACATTTTTTTAAAGAAATACTGACTACTAATAAACCCATGAAAATAGAAAGACAAATCAGGACAGCTTCAAGCCATTAACAATAGCACTTGCTGAAAATACAAAAAGGCAACTGTCAAAAGTGCAAGAAATAAAATAAAAGGAGAACATGACATTGTCCTGGTGCAGTCAGACTGGCCTGTTTGAGATGAAGTGTGTGTATATCAGCTGTCCCTTAAAGTCAACATCCTACTTGGTACCAGGCCATACGTCTCCTCAAACATAACCACATTTTCACCCCAACTGAGTCATCACACCTAGGAGTGAGACAGACCGTGTAGCAGTAAGCGACAGACACCAGAGCCAATCCAGATATGAATCACAGTGGGCCCCTTCTTTAACAGAGTAGGTCTAAGCAAAGTCACCTCACCAGGAAGACTGACAGACTGCTTTGGCTGACAGACTGACAGGCCCTGCTGGATACGACCACATGACACAGTGGCCAAGGTAAAGGGTGCAGATGCTAATGGCAGCATAAGGAAAGGCTGAAAGCATGGAGACTGATTTTAATAGGACTAAGCAGGTGACATTGCCCTATAAGTGCTTTTAACCAGCTGTTCTTGTATATGCTGCATTCACCACTACATTTCAAAAACATTTTACAATTACAGAAAATTACAAAAGAGCAAACACTGCATGATCTTTAACATGAACATTAACCTGTAGCTGGAGTAACCACAATGTGGCTGGCTCTAATCAGTACTTCCCGTTTTCAGTGGATCTAATGAGGTCCCTGATGTCCGGTCATTACGAACAGAACAGGGATGTTTGTACTGTACAGCACTGGTTTCCAACCTAGTTCCAAGTGGCACACCTGAAGATATAGTCTACTGACCAGCAGCACAACAATCACCCCGTTTATTTATTTAGTGGTAATAACCTTGATCTTTTCTCCCATAGTGCAAATAGCATTTTCCTGAAAAAAAAAAATGTTTGATTAAAAAGGATTTACTTATTCTGTTGACATAGTTCCTTGTTACACAAATGAATCATCGTTAACGTTTCAGTGCCACAAATCTGCAGAAATAAAAATGTAGAAAAATCTAATTCAGCTCTCGTACAATCGGCATTCACTTTTGAAAGGTTTGAGCTTGAGGAGTTCTCTAGATCGTAGAGGAACAACATCAAACACAATGCCAGTTGTTTTCATGGCAGAGGCCGTGGTATAGCAAAGCCAAATCAGACTCCATGCCAAGCACACTCAAAGGCAAAGTACAATTATACAAATGACGTTGCTTGTGATGTGCACCCTGCAAATTATACAAATGTGACAGCCTGAGAACACTGGACTGGAAATAACCATTTAAATCCAACCTTGCTGAGAACAAGGCTTGCTGGTTCTAATCTCTAAACAGACAGGATACAAATTTTTTAAGAGACACAACCGAATTGCTCCTGTATTTTGTTCTGGATATGATTATCTGCTAAATAACAAAAAATGTATTGTAAAGATTACAAAAGGTTCCGCAGCACATCTTGTGGAAAACCACTGCACTACAGTACACTACGTACAGATCTCTCTGTCCTGTCCTGGGCCAGGCTTGGTTGCTGAGGCAACAGGACAGTGACAGAGTCACAAGACACCCAGATGAAGACCACTGGTCTGTCCTGCGTGAGATGTAGACCAGATGCTGCCTAACTGCCAAGGTTCTGCTGGGTCAGCTGGGAGATAGGAAGAACATTGCAGAGGTCATACATGTCAAACTGTCTAGGACCTCTGATACAGCATCAGTTCGCTTGGAAGCATACATGCACATTTTTAAAGCCACTGAAATGCCTGGAAGACCTCTGGACGGTACTTTCCCTGTGTATTTCCCTGCGCTGACTGCCATCAGCATCATTAAGAAAGGTTGTAATTAAACCCTCTGTTAATCCCTTTGCTTAGCTCGATGAGAGATGTTGATGACTTGGATGTAAAGTGTGAATGGGCTACCTTGCAGAATACACTGTGGTCAATAAAATGCAGTGATTAGTCGCTATGGACTGCAGCGGGTGACCCCAAACATGTATTCATAGAGGACACCTGTGTTTCTGTTAAACCTAGTGTCTGAACATGCAGAAGTCTCAATCCCCTCATTCCCCACGTCCCACGCAACACACTGTATAAATGAGCCTGACAGAAAAGTACATCTAACCCACAAACACACAGAGAGCAATGCATGTGAATGTGATGACATCACATTGCAAAAAAGACAATTTACTTCTTGTGTCTTAACGGCAACCTCTTCTGTTGTGGCTGGCGCCTTTAAACAGTCTTCCCGGAGCCAGCCCAGCATTCCCGTTAAACCAACATCTATGACCAGACAGCAGTCAACACAGGACACACGTCAGTGTTAGCTTCCACGGTGCAGTTCATTCCTAGAACATGGCTGCATTGGCATCTCTTAATTTGGGGAGAGCAAACACCTGGCTGGATCAGACACTCGCCCGACGATCCCACTAGTGACAGCAGACGCTGGCCAGGCTACACGAAATGCCACACACCATGTTGGGTGTCAGGAATCCCAGGCCGTGGAGGGTGCTGATGGGTGGGGTCTCTGAGCAAATGGGCTTGGATGAGTGGATTCACCATCCACCACTGGTACACACTTCCCTACAAGGTCATCTTACTGTTCAAACAATAGGAACAGCTGAGAGATCCTCCCCCTCTCTGATCCCAGTGACCAGCCCCTATCAGTATCTGGGCTCCTACAGTACCAACCAGACCGCCCCCGCCCCTCCTCCCCTCGAAATGCAACACTCCTGGCTACACACCACACTATGTTGAACACTATGCTACAAGCTATATGCAATAAACACTATGTGGAACTGGCAGTGTCAAATGGAATACCCCCCAAAGTGTTGTCCTTTGCATTTATAGTCACAATGTTGAACTGTTAAGAAAGTGATCCCTTTAATTTGCCTTAAAGACTGATGTCACAGGGACTGGAGGCTGACAGATTACAGGAGGGAACAGTAGCATGGCTCTGGGATACAGCGCTCTGAAGGAGAGGGAACATCAGCTCATCATGAGCCCTGGAACAGCAGGGAGAGAAAGCTGACATAACTGAAGGAGATGACTGGAGTAAGAGCAGACATGGCAAACCTCAGCAGAGAGCACAGGAGGCCTGATTTGACAGTGTTGGATTGGACAGATAGGGCTGGACACGGAGAAACTACTGAGGCCATATGCAGTCCAGGAATTTCACCTGTGGCCGGAGCGGGGTGTTTGTCGATCCCGACATGGAGGCTGGAAAAGTGCAGGATTGACCTGGCAACTGGGGACTGCTGGGTTCACATCTTTAACACAATCGCCAACCATTGGGCCCATAAGCTGGGCCCTTAACCCCAGAAAATCCTCTCCATTATCCTGGTGTGCTGAACCCTGGTTTGACCCTGTGCTTGCCTAGCTGCATGTGTTTGCTGTAACATATGGACAACACTGCAGTGCACAGAAGAACAGCCAGTCCAACCCAGCTAGAATAAGTCATCGACTAATACGTTCGTTCTAATGAAGCGATGAAAACAAACGCAGGGCAACGACCTTCAGTTCAGAGAAAAGCAGCGTCTCTAAACGGTCTGTTCCCCTGTGAGCTCATAAGAGTTGAAATCGAAACAGCTATCTGGGTCTGTCTCCAGAGGGATACGGAGTGGAGAGGAGCCTAGCCGTGTCACAACCCATAGTGCTCCTCTGAAGGGCAGTACACGGTTCGGCCAGCCCGAGTCCTCTGCCTTAGCAGTGAGCCGGCATCATGGCCAGACCTCCTGCATGGCACAGGGGGTCAACCTGGGCTTTTGGGCAATGAATATGTAAAAAGGAGCTTTTCCGGACACTATGAAAAGGCCCTGCAGGATTGAGCCATATGAGCCCCCTAAGCTTAGATTACTTTCTTAGTCTCCACCTGACCACATGAACCACTCAGACAGTACCTGGCTCATTGGCACTTCTCAGGAAAGCAGTTGGTTTTCCCAGCAAGGCTGATTTTCAACCAAAACCATAAGCAACCTTCACTGGAAAACCTGTAATGCCTAGACTGAATTATATGAGTCACAAACATACTGGAATGTACACAGAAGAACCAGTTTTAAGCAAGGATTCCTGGAGGGAAAATATATCATGACATATACGATAAACATTAGCAGGAAGCAATTGTCAAACAAGAACCAACCAACACCCCAAAAGGAACAATGTTCCATTACTCTTGAATAATGAATGTAAAAGAAAGAGCTGCAAATCCACTCATGCAGCCAGTGCCCTTGTCAAGGTGATTTTTGAGTCCTGCGGAAAACTATCCCACGTCACACACTGCAACAATGTTCCCAGGAGAGTAAGGGGGGCTCCAGACACCTGTCACTACTGTCATTGCCTGCTATAAATACACAAGGATTCCATTATCTAGACCAGCTATACAGGCTCAAAATAAAATATACCACTATGTACAGAAAAAAACAGCGCACCACCTCGGTGGCTTAGGGTCAAACCAAGCCTCATGATAACCTTAGTAACTCAAGGAGTGCAGCATTCCACTCCATATCAGGTTGGTTGAATTTAGAGACTTGGGACATCCCAGGCCAGCGCGGAGCCAGTGGGGCGCGGGCCAGCGCGGAGCCAGTGGGGCGCGGGCCAGCGCGGAGCCAGTGGGGCGCGGGCCAGC
>JACXGJ010014158.1:0-15248 GCA_016801105.1 Esox niger | reverse complement strand
CCGTCATTGTCGGATGAGGCTGCCGTCATTGTCGGATGAGGCTGCCGTCATTGTCGGATGAGGCTGCCGTCATTGTCGGATGAGGCTGCCGTCATTGTCGGATGAGGCTGCCGTCATTGTCGGATGAGGCTGCCGTCATTGTCGGATGAGGCTGCCGTCATTGTCGGATGAGGCTGCCGTCATTGTCGGATGAGGCTGCAGTCATTGTCAGAGGAGGCTGCTGTCATTGTGTCTGTGTGTTCTCTAGCTTCACTAAACCAATAGCTTACAATAAAGCCACAGTGACTCTGTCTACTTTTTCTTTCTTCTTTCTTTTATTGTTTTCTTGGCACGTGATGAAAGGGTAGTTATATAATCCAACAGGAAGTGATCTGGTGGTGTGCTTTTCTTTCGTTCCTCTCATCTTTTACCACTATCTACGTGCTGCTTGTTCAGTGCGCCACCGCTGTGATCATATCACAAAGAAATCCTGAATGCATACCACACACAGCTCTCGTTGGCTGTAGCCAGTCCGGCTGTAGCCAGTCATTCAGGTATGGCACATCATCTAATTTCTTCCGCTCATGGTAGTGTTTGTTGGGAGGGGCTGTATTATTTCCTGGTGGTAAGTATGTGTCTGTGTAGGGGACAGAGGAATTGTGTGGATGATATGACTGCGACCCGCCTTTGTTTCTCCCATCCAAATCCCTGGGATTGGCAGTTTCCGTTGTCTGCCTGGCAGTCTCAGTCTTCGCTTTTTCATGGTAGCGCCCAGAGACAGTTTTTCTTTTTACCCTTCTAGCGCATTTCTTGACTCTTTCTAATAAATGCCATGTTAAGGGAGCCGCTCTAAACAGCCGCACGACACTGTACATAATTGGTGCAAAACCGTGTGTTGAGCTGCTCTCCTAACAGATAGAGGGGAAATCAATACATTAATAGTGTCATTAGTTGTGACGAGTTGATGTGGGCAGCTTTATTTATTAAACACACATTGTTGTGTGACTACATTCGAGCAAGCTTGTTCTCAGGCTTTTAGAAGTGTCCCAATATTTTCTCTGTGACTGACTGCTCTATCCGCTCAGCTCAGTGTCACAGTGTCTCAGCTCATTCAACCCTGCCCAGAAGATGCACTCTGAACCCACCCAAGCTAAGCCCAATGCCATGACCTGATAGTTGATAGCTCAGGAGCCTTCCGAACGGGATGAGATTCAAGGGGACAGAGAAAGCGAGCACCGGTCTCTGGGGCGCTGCTTGTGGAGTGTAAAAGGACAGGTTATGAGCGGGAACTTCTGCTAGCTCTATGGGTTTGTACCAGTCTACATGTGACTGCCCCAATATACATCCTAAATTGAATCTTTAACACGTTCAACTTCCTGTCTGTCGAAATAATAACAGGTTATTCAGAAGTATCAGATCAGTGCAATCCCCCACCCTCCCCATTTGATGTTGTTATAAGTGGTAAGGTGGGGTGAAACCCGCAGTTGGTTCCCAGTTCATAATTAGAGATCACAAAGATGGTGGGAGGACATGGATTCTATTCAGCTCTCCAGCCCCGGTCTCCATGTGATGGTTGAAGGGATCTCTGCCTCCCACTGCCTCTGTGCCGGCCGTGTTCAGAGACAGGGCCTGATATTAACCATGTGCTCTCTGTTCGTCTGGCCGCTACGCCATGTCCTCGATGTTCTCTCCCATCAGCATCAAAGCTGCTAGGCTATACTGCAAGATGTGGCTGTGTAATATGTTGAGGAGGACAAATCCAAAACTAGGGACAGCTTCCAAATGCAGGCATGAACATTCAGGGCTAGCTGGTTGGCCTGGGGAGGGACATAACATGTTCAAAGCCGTGGTTAGAATTTTGCTGCACACAGTTCAGTCTTCATGCAATGGATTAGTCTGGCTAAATGATCAGTACTTTCCTCTAGGCTATCTGAACCTTTACAATTCCTTGAGATTGTGAATGAAAATGTTAGTATTTGATTTTTTTTATCATTCTGTTTGAGTTAGTTTACCATCAGTTCCTTTGATGGGAGCTAGACTATTTTTATATTGTAGTAAAAACATTTGATCTCTTCGTTGGCTTCAACTAACCATATAAAGAGAGATATATGTTTTGGTCTATTGTTTGGTCTATTATGTTATGTTAAAATTTAGAGTTCCAATTTATTTAATTTGAATTTTCTCCCTTTGATTCACACCTCGTATAGTATAAAATCCTTTTCAATGTCCAAAGTATTTTTATGGGAAACATAAGATAATTAGAAACTCAAGTTACTATTAAGAAAACAGATAATTTTGAGTCAATAAATGTTACTGTAGATCTACCTTTTGCTGCTCTTACAGCTACAGATGTTTTTCGGGTAGATATGTAACAGTTTTAAACATCCAAGTCCTACTGTTTTTGCCCATTCTTTTTGGGCATACTGCTGAAGCTTTCTCAATTTGGACTGAGCATCATTTGTTATCAACTTTGAATTATTGCCTGAGGCATGCCAGAGGTCCATTCTGGGCACCACTGTAGGGTAGCCTTGGTTGTGTTTTCAGGATATTAGTCCAAGATCTCTTGATGTCTGACATAGGATTTTCCTATATTTAGCTCCATCCATATTGCCCCAACTCCTAACAGGTTTCCCAGTCCCTTTCAATGGCAAACATACCCATTATATGACGCTGCCTCCGCCATGGTCAGAGAGATGGGCAGTGTTGGCTTTGCCACTCACATTTTACCCTTGTTTTGTGGAGCACCCTGGTACAAGTTAGTCACTGTTTTCCAATCCTGGTCAAGCTGGTCTCATTTCACTTTTATTTCACACAATACACTATTCTCTTCATTCTGTTATGTGATGACTGCTTTGTTTTATGTCAAATGTTCTTTTGTTTAATTTGGAACAATTTGGGACCTTCAAAGTCATGTGGTGTTAATCACAAAGAGAATCCCCATTGAATCCCTTTTCATTCCCAGTTGTAAGCTAAAATGTGGAAATAGAAGTCATGGAATCCGCTGAATATTGTTTTCTTGCATAGGCCTGCTTCTGAAGGGAGCGTATTTTTCAGCAATACATTTTTAAATGTGCTCATACATAAGCTTACATGATCGTTGCTCAATATAGCCTACAGTTTAAGACAAGTTCCGTGCATGTTATCTGCGAGGTTTGCCGCTGATTTCACTTGGTCCTTTTATTGCATCGGTTCCTCCCCATGCTGTCGTCTTTACTGTTCCAGTGTGTTGGACTGTGTTATCAGCTGTCTAGATTACAGGACATGCAGGCAGAGAGGGAAGGGAGGGAAGAAAAAGGACCGCTATGGTAAGAGAGGGATAGAAGAAAGACTGTCCTGATTGAGGAATGCAGAGGAAGGCAGCGGCATTGGCTTTGTCTCATTGTGTGAGCAGCAAGGCTGTATGGCTGTTTTCACAAGGCGCCGTGACACAGAGACAAAGCAGTCCACTACAGACCCATGACCCATGTCTCAACATGCCAGAGCACAAACCGCAAGGCTCTGAAGAAAACACAGAAGAATCCAAGTGGTGTCTTAAGTTTGGGCTTTTGTGCGCTGGCGACTGAACATACGACTGTAGAGGGCATGTGTTTATGTTGTACATGATGGATGTCTCCAGATGATCCAATTAAGGAAATAGCCCGTTTGGTCTATATGCTTGTCAGAAACAGTGAAATATGGTGAACCAGACTTCTTACCGTCAAAACCTTACAAACCTGTCTCGACAGGCACCTTATACATTTTGTTGGTTTTCCATTTTGCCTCATTTGGTTAGTGCGAATGTTAAATGGGCCGCCATGGAAAAGTTAAATGGGCCATCATTTCTGCCTTGGTTGTCTGACCCGAGCCAGTGTTTTCACCCTGCTAGTGGGCTGAAGAATGGAAGTTCCCACTGCGACACCGCACAGTGTACATTCTTCTCTGAGAGTTCATCGTGTTGAAGCGAGCCTGTCCATATGAATGAGAGGCTCCAGCCGTGGGTTTCCAGTACCCGCTGCTTCAAGACGGACGTTCCATAGGTGTTGAAGGGACCCGTCATGTTCAGAGAAGAGGGGCCGGGGAGGCCCTCGTTCACATCTTTGACCCAGCGTCTCGTCTGTCCGAGTTGGGGGAACTCCCAAGATGCTCCCCCTCCCCAGACCTCCAGGGATCTCCGTATCCGGACTGGATTCATCGAAAAACACCCCTGCCAAACATTTCATGAGTGAATTTTTTTTTTTATTTCAGGTATTTCCTTATCTACGTAAGTCTTACTGATAAAAATGCCCCTTGGCAGCAGTCATGCCAAAGCCTTCGTGAGGAACCGTTACTGCTGCAACACAGCTGGAGAGAGGGTTGTAATCTAAACACACTCCCATTCACTCATCGTCCTCCTGTACACATTCATGCACACGCTTCGTCTCCGACCAAACTGCCAAGAGACAGACTATTACAAGCTTCCAAAACACATGTCATCTGCCTCGCACACCCTCACGGTTATTGTCAGGCGATAGTACAATCCCAGAAAGTTGTCTATATTTCTCCTCAAACACACAAAGTGTTTGGAACATTGGTGCCTGCGAATGTGCGCTTGCACGCACGCACACATGCACACTCTTTCTACGGCTGGTTGAAGACTACTGCTGTGTGGGGAGTTAATGATTATTAAGAGCCTCAGTGGAATGCCTTAGTTAGTGGGGGGGTGATTTAAGCTATCAGTCCGAGACGACGATAGATACCGCCGTCCAGCCGGTGTTCCAGAGAAAGGAATTTGTCCTATTAGCACAATTTATGTGTTTACAGTGGAGAGAAAATAATGGCAGACCTATTGCCTGAGCTAAGCCCATCCCCGTGTTGTGTACTGTGCCAGGGTGTTTGGCCGCACTGACTGCAGCCTGAATGGAACAGGAACTGGGAAGTGATTCATCGACATTCGTTGCCGGGATATTGGACCCAATCGGTTCCAACGTGGACAATGAGGGCGCCGGCCAAGATGGGCGTTTCGGACCGCGACAAATCTTACAATTTGAACACGTCGCGATCACGGATTGGCTCACGTGTTCTTCGGACCCAGTCTCTCTTAAGAAAACCGGAACGTTGAAGCATCCGCAAAGAGCTCCCCTGGTCAGAGGTACCGGATTGGAATGTCTGATTTACCAGACACGACTGACAATTTCATGGTTGAATACACATTTCCCTCTTTTCAGTAGTTTGGTTACAGATTACTTGAAAAATGCTGTGAGGTCAAAACCGGAAGGTATGGCTACCTGCTGCATGACACAATGTAAACATAACCTGGAAGGGAATATCTCCCTCTGGGACCTCTACAGCCCTTTACTAATCCCCTTCCCATCATCCCCACCGCTCTCCACTGAGAGCACAGTGAGCGAGACACACACGCACAACGACGCGCACGCAGACATTGTAACCCAAACCATCCCCTCTGTGGGATGCGCTGTAGCCCGGCCATAGTTGTATGACATCCTCTGGCTCGTATGATAAACTGGCTCTCCATCCCGTCTGCCCGGGGCACTCCACCCCCAGGAGGGGTCTAAGACGGCTGCCTCCGAATGTCTCCAACGCCCCACCAGAATAGACAACGCTCATCCATCTTGAGTCGCCGGTGAGGGCGCAGTGGGATTAGGGAATGTCCTTTATGTTTTCTTTACAACTGGAGCGGCAGAAGCAGAAACCCTCTGTGATCCAATCAGAGCTGTGGGGTTGGACTAAAGGCAGTTAGGCTCATCGTAGCTTTGTAGTGTCTGACTTCAGGGGCTCAGGTCCAAAGTAGTGCATTAGATAGGGAATAGAGCAGAATGGAGAGATTATCACCAGGCCAGGTTGAAGGGGTAATGCTGGGTAATGCTTCTCCCCCTAGAGCCTGGAGGATTGATTATAAACAGGCCAGGTTGAAGGGGTAATGCTTCTCCCCCTAGAGCCTGCGGGAAATGATTATCTCCAGACCAGGTTAAAGGGGTAATGCTGAGTAACACTGCTCCCTCTAGAGCCTGGGGGATTGATTATCAACAGGCCAGGTTAAAGGGGTAATGCTGAGTAACACTGCTCCCCCTAGAGCCTGGGGGATTGATTATCAACAGGCCAGGTTAAAGGGGTAATGCTGAGTAACACTGCTCCCCCTAGAGCCTGCGGGGAGTGATTATCTCCAGACCAGGTTAAAGGGGTAATGCTGCTTGGCTCTCCGGTAATTGGTTGATTAACATGACGACGGTTTAGCACTTCACTGTCCCTCACTCAGCTCATTAATCAAGGCCAGCCTTGCCAACTCACAGCCAACTGAACTTCTGCCAACACGCAGTTCTGTGGCGGGGGGAGAGGAATGCGATACAGAAGGCGGGTATAAAGGCGGGCATAACCCTGCTGAAGGCTACTTGGTGTACATATGATGTTACTTCGGCCTAACGAGGGATGTCTGACTCAGACATTGGTGAGTCTCCCTGAACTGAAAGCCTTTTGTGCGTCCTCTATTCCTCACATATGGTCCAGAGTTTAAGACTTTGTTGGGGTTTTTCCACTGTTAAGTTAGAGCCTTAATGCTCGTGATCTCAGTCATTTCACCAAGGTTCTTGATCAAAGGGCTATGGAGCTGGCTGGCTATGGATCCATAATTCCGTTCAAACACATCCATCATTCTGTCTGCCAGAGTATCTCACACCCCACAGCGGCAAACGAGAAGTAGTCCTTTTAACAGCCTCTCTCGCCCCTGGCATCTCTGATTCTCCGTTCCTCGCCGCCAGGCAGTCCCCTCAGTAACCCCTGCAGTTTGTTCACAGTTTAATAAGCACTCTGTTTGACTGGAATCTGGTAAACAGGTTCTTCAAGCCCTGGTGAGAAGCCGCAGCATTGCTCACATAGCTTCACCTCTATTACTACTACGTTAGCCCAAATGGCACCCTATTCCCCATGTAGTGCATTACTTTTGACCAGGCCCCTTATGGCTCTGTACCCTTCACTACATCAAAGGGTACAGTGTGCCATTTTGGACACAGACCAACAACAACACTGTAAAAGCGGGAATCGGCCACAGTAATGAAGTGTCCTTAGCGGCTTTGTTTCTGTAACGAGCTGAAGGACGTGACTGTAAAAGTGTAACGTCTGAAATTCATAGATGGCTTTGGATGCTAGGACTCTCCATCCACGGATTAGAATTATTTCAACCATTAGATGATTTGAGCGCTGCGTTTGTTCACAAACATTGGAGTAAAATCTTTTTGATTTCTTATCGGCTACAGCAGTTAAACTTAGCTTATGATGCATTAAAACTAAAGTTATTTAAAATAATATTTGCACCTACAAACTCTATATTGCCCCTGTAAATGTCCTTTGCCATTTCTTTGGAACACTAGTGGTGTGTACGGCTAGTGTCATGACATCATGTCATTTGGCTTTCCCAGCGTTTGGTATGTTAGCCAGATTCATGCGGTTTTAAATGTCGTCATATGTTATCAAGGGCCATAAAGTTTTCTTCTGCCAGGTATTCGAAATCACCAAAGACTCTGGCTTTGTCCAAACACTCCCGTCAGAGAGTTCATTCTCAGGTTTAAAGAGGTTTGTGTGTTTAAAGAGGACCGGTTTATACAAGAAGCAAGGATGTTTGGAGTTGGAACAAGTCTGGCTTCCCATTCAGGTTCAGCGTACAGTACGCCCTCCCCAGCAGGTGACGGCTCAAACGGGCTACGACTGGGTGTTTTCGGTGGAGTTGACTGTGCATACACAGCGCACCTGGGTACGCTTCGAGGGAGGGAGGGAGGGAATGTGAAGTCAGGTGTTGTATGGCCAGTACTGTACAGCTGCTCGTGTGCGAATGCGGGCCCACGGCGGCCCCCCTCATGCCCTTACCTCAGGGTAAACACGGCTAATTGCTGATTGTGTTGTTATGCTATCTCTCTTCCAGCCCCTTCTCATTGTTTCTTCCCCTGACCTCTGTTGCTCTCTCCTGTTATTGTTTGGTCTGCTTGGCCGGGTGTCGGTCGTGTGGGAGGTGGTGAAACGCCTCTCACGCGGAGAAGGGAACCAGAGGTTCACGATGGGGGCGGGCCTCAGACACTGCTATGAGGTTACGGTTCAAACACACACACGCGGTTCTGATTGCTGCCTGAGGGAGGCAGCTGCTTTCTGGGGTGTTTTTGTGTGTGTTTGTGTGTGTGTTGCACGGCTGGATTTTTAACGCTCAGCTACGAGGCTAACGTGTGCTTTGAAAAAAATTAGTGGATGATCCCGTCCACAAAACCGGCTTCTCCCTCACTGCCATCGCGCTGGGCTTCGGGTACGTCGGCCCACATGTTTTCTCCGCTCGGCGACAGGGATTCTCTGAGCACCGCCTAGTCTTTCATTAAGCCATTCTAGACGTTGGCCAAATAGCAGCGACCAGACACTCTTAGACACAATGGCACTGCGGTGCACCTCCAGACTGTGTTAGTCTGGCCAGGCATGACATTCATGCAAGACCCACCATCACTGTAAATCACCCTGTATGATAGAGAGCACATAGCTCCTTCCTAGAAGTCTACCACAGGAAGAGGAAATGACACACACACACACACACAAACTCACTTCCTCTGAAAGGCCTGCTATCAATCGAGCCCTGGTGCTTGGAGGATCACGTTTTGTCTTTGATGCCCCCAGGATCTGCCAGCTGGACCGTGCGGCTCCCCACTTTTTCGGCGCTCTGTTTCTGTCTCTCTCTCTCTCTCTCTCTCTCTCTCTCTCTCTCGCGCTCTCGCGCTCTCTCTCTCGCGCTCTCTCTCTCGCGCTCTCTCTCTCGCGCTCTCTCTCTCGCGCTCTCTCTCTCGCGCTCTCTCTCTCGCGCTCTCTCTCCCCCTCCCTCCCACGCTTCCACCCTCATCTGGTGGTTAATTGTCTCGGCCTGCTGCTGCGGTGGTAGTGAAGTGCGCGCGTGATGGTGCGCACTGGGCATGTGCGTGTAATCAAACGCTGCGCGCCTCCTCTCCCTCCTTAAGTTCCGGTGCGGCTCCCCTCAGGGCCGTGTCCACCAATCAGACGGCACGGAGCATCGCTGCGAGCCCGGGCTTCTCTCTGAGAAACCTCACAGGCTGCAATACCGTCCAGAGTGCAATCTGTATCATATCACACCACGATTGGCTTGACATAAAACGCACAGCTTGTCTTAGCGACTGCTTCCTGAACTGCACTTTAATCTCTTTCCAGTGCACTCATTTAGAACGGCCTGTAGAACGGGGTGCTATTTGGGACTCGGGCGTATTGCAGAGCACTTCCAGCTCGTCGTATCATTCCTGTTACGAGGGCCCATGTAGCCATGTGGATAATACACTTTACACTTTGTAGCGAATATTCGAACCCGCTCACATTACGATGTGCCTCCCAGATGTGCTGAGGTTATTGTTTTCAGGGCGGATGAGAAAGAGCTTAGGATTCCCCATTTGGACTTTGACAAGGCAGCGCTCCATCTGAACATCTCGTTACTGAATTTACTAGATTTTGTTCAACAGAGCAGATAATAGAATCAAATGAAACTTTGTTTATGGCACTCTTAGATGAAATGAATTTCAATAGGTTAGCTAATAAGGATGAAAAGAGTTTCTGAACTAAACCATGACATATGGTACCATATGTATATGTCAAAAAATATATGAAATAGTAAAAACTATATATGTGAGACTTATAAATTATATCAAACTTCTGTTAATAAAAATCTAAAATACAATTGGTATGAATGAGGTAACATTTAAAACAGGAGTCCCTTGGGAAGTAGAGTCATTGGCCAGCAGTATAACCAGTTCATTCATCTAAATGGTTTGCTTTTCTTGCTGGAATTGAAAGGATGTATTACTTTCATTGTTGGCCTGGCAAACAAAATGGACTCCGCTTTGAAATGTTTCATGACACAAGTAACACAAAAGGCAGCACTTGTCACATTTCTGATATAGGCCTCAAAATTGAGGTTTGATTCTAAGATCTAAACCTCTAGGTGTTTTCACTCTGGATCTAGCTGGTGCAAATGCACTGTGTGTTTCTGTTTGAGCCTTGGCGCACCAATCATTTAAACCGCGCTTTTGTCCTTGTTTAGTTGCGAGGAACATTTCACCATTAACATTTGAGTAATGCATTTCAAGCATTTATTATAGGGACATAGTTGGGTGTGATTCTTTTGATGGGAGCAGTGTTCTGAAATGTTGTTCAGTTAGTAGTGTTTTGCTTGCGCTTTGATTACATAGAGTAATTACAGTATATTTAAAGCATAATTCTATCAATTGCAGTCAATCCACCGACATACAGTGTTGGACCTAATAGCACTCACAGCTGTCCTAGAAAACAATGATTGGTAATGACATATTTTTGAGAAACCGAAAAATGAAATATTTCTAATATTCCATGATTCATCCTTCCCAATAACAGCAATTTGCTTTTCTATATTGGCCATGTAACGTATTCCCTCGTCTTATTTCTTCACTAGACTGTATTTAAATTTCTCCCTGACCAAATAAGATTTCTTGTCTCATTCTGGAACGTTTTGTTTTTCTGACCTTTTTGTGAGTTCATCCCTCTTAGCATCATCTTCTACAGGAAGAACCCCAATGAGAATTGGTTAAGTGGGGTTGGGATATTTGAATGACACTCATTCCCTTTAAACAGATGCTCTCTTGAACTACTCCGGCCTGTTTACCGATCCAGCACACAAACACACACACGCGCACACACAAACACGTAATTGGCGTAATTGTTAGGTTGTAGCATATGGGACTCTAGGGTTATAGGGGGAAGTAATGACATGATGGGGTGAGGGCTGCTAGTGATGTGATCCAGATGAGTCCTCCACAGCTTGAAAGGCCGAGAGGGAGGAAGGAAGAACAATAGAACGGGACCAACTGTTAAATGACGACACACAGGAGGCTTTCTGAGTAACTATGACATCCACACCAGGCCAGGGCTCTGGACCCAGCCAAACCCAGTGTGTGTGGATGGCTGGGTGTGTGGGTGGTTTCCAAACATCAGGGCTGTGTTCAGCGATGCGCTGATCTGCTTTCCGTTGTGCATCTCAGCTCGGTTTTCTTTTATTATACTGTTGATTTTGTCGTGATGAATAGCTTTGCGTTTGGCTTTCACCACCATCCTCTCGCTGACCAGTCCACATGTTGCATGTACACAATATAATCGTCTGTTTGCTTATTTTGAGCACGGTCAATTTCCGTGAGCAATTGAATATAATGGACTTAAGCTGTTAACATTGTTTTATAAAAAGTAGCAAAAGCTGTTGCATTAATGGAGTCCATATATTTTGAGAATCTGAATAATCACTCTTGTAAAAGATTTTAAACAAGCTCTAAAAAAGCTGTTTGGCATATTTTTTTTGTCTAGTCCCTAATTATTTTTGATAGGCCATGTATTCTTATTAGGCTAATTCTACATTCATAATATGTATTATATCACTTATATTACCCTACCATTAATGTCATGCCCAAACTCTTTGTGATTTCCAAAGCTCTCTTCGGGAGTCAAATTGACCGTCCAGCTATAAACTCAATTTAAAATTAAAGGCTATGCTGTTTTGTCATTAGCTTTAGCCAATGTTGGTTTGTAGGTGTTAAATTGTTATAGACTAAACAAATCATTTTTTCAATGTTAATGTTGTTTTTTCCAAATGTAGTTGTTTCTGGGTCAACTCCGACCTGATTGTTCATTATTGGTTCTCTTGTTGAAAATGCTGTTTGTGGGAGTTTATGGCCATCGCACTCTTAGACAATATTAGAAATATTAGTTTACAAGTCAAACTTATTTTTTAACTAAGTTTTTTTGGTATGCCTGGTGTTAATTTTCAATTGCACAGTTTATTGTGCCTAATCTTTGGTCATGTATCCTAAACAAAAATTGTGCAATGGAGTTGATTAATTATAACTACCACTTCGGCTTGTGATGAACATGTGAGAAATGGCATTTCAGCATGTGGCCCTGCTGTTTGCTTTTTTACAACGCTGTGCAAATGCTCTGTGCCAGATGCTGATGAAGAGTCTTCAGATGAATAGTATTTCTAAAGAAATATATATATATATATGCATATTATGTGTAATCATATCGTCCCATCTCCCCAACCCTAGTCACCCAGGGCTGATAAAAATGCAATACTGAAAACTGTTCTGGCTCTTGTTTGTCCTCTATTTCCACGGTCCTTCAGTGGAGTGTTGAAATTATTTATTTCATGAAACAATGTCAAATACTACCACCGTTGTTCCTCGGTAGAAATGTAGCCTCTTTAGCACGTCAGCACCGCTACATCTATAAGCTCGGACTGTCCAAACATATCCCCCAACCTAACGGTAACGATGTGTAACCTGTCGGTAACGTGGTGTAACCTGACGGTAACGTGGTGTAACCTGACGGTAACGATGTGTAACCTGACGGTAACGTGGTGTAACCTGACGGTAACGTGGTGTTACCTGACGGTAACGATGTGTTACCTGACGGTAACGTGGTGTAACCTGACGGTAACGATGTGTAACCTGACGGTAACGTGGTGTAACCTGACGTTAACGATGTGTTACCTGACGGTAACGTGGTGTAACCTGACGGTAACGTGGTGTAACCTGACGGTAACGTGGTGTAACCTGACGGTAACGTGGTGTAACCTGACGGTTACGTTGTGTCGAATAATCATTTTGAACAGGTAATCATACCTCCACAAGTGAGGCTAGGAAAGGGGTTGGTTGTATCGGATTAACAAGTAGACATCTCAGCAAGACTACTGTAATCCAGAATAAATACAGGTACACATAGGCATTCAGGAATCATTTCCCCTCAAATTTGTTGACTGAAGAAGACTCGTGCTGTTACTAGCAAATCCCATGACGGTTTATCACAGCCCATCTTCCACTCACTATAAGAGAGAACAGAGTTGGGATGTTCGGCAGGTCTGCTTTACACCCCCTGTGTTGATCAGCGAGTGAGTTAACCATGTTGAGGTCCAGCTATGTGGATGTCAGAGTTTTATGAGCAGGTCAGGATGGCCATGTTATTGGAAAGTGAAACGATTCTCTTGTGTTTTCGCGTGGCCAGTTAGTGTTCCTGTAGCGCTGTCGGCCTGCCTGAGGGCCGGCTTTGCTCTCGCCCCGGCCCTGGTTCTCCCACTCTCTCTCCTGCACTCTCCTTCTCGCTTTTTCCCCTCGTCCCACGGCCCCTGACCTCCTGACGCGTTTCCTGACCCAGGAAATAGAATCAACACCTCAGCCCGAGCCCCAGGTCCCAGAGCCGAACCGCAGCTGTTCCTAATGCAGGCTGGCCTGGCTCGCCGTCGGTCCCCGGCACGGCTGACTCTGGCTCGCAGTGTTTCTCTTTCAAATAAGTTATCTGTGTTTGAGTTTGTCTGAGTTAATGGGCCAGTAGAGTGGTTCTGTAGTGTGCACTCCACCCATCTGGCACTCCGACAAAGCAAACGCAAACATTCAAACAATGCTCATTTTTTAATCGTTTTTACAAAGCCAAACAGTCCGGTCAGTACCAGTCACACAAGTGGACCACGGCTGGAGCCGAGCTGGCTTTATATGGAGCGCGCGGAGCTTAACTTATCCCACCACTAAGTTTATCACTTCGGATGGTTGTGGGCTTGTGTTACACACTCCGCTGGCTGCTGGAGGCCACTGAAACAAAATGAAAGACGTAAATTATCCAGCCCAACTGCAGTCTAGACCTCAGTGCCGGAGTGGCCACCTGTTAGACCTACCTGATAGACTGGTCCTTGGGTTGGGGGGGCCATTTGGGACATAGATGTGGTCTTTTACAGTATCACTAATGTCTAGAGTCTGTGTTCCACGCACTCGCTCATCTATCCACATAGGCTGTCCTGAGTGCGCGGCGTATCATGTCAGGATGATCCGTTCCCAACGACCGGGCCAAGCAGTGGCTACCCGGTCCAAATGAATGCGGGTTCTTTTCACTCTTTGCTGTGCAACTGGAGCGGTACAACCAGACTGACACCGTCGGCAAAATGGAAATGTGTTCCATATGAAACGTGTTTCGCTTGTGGAGCGTTTGAATTTTTTGTGTCCTGTAGATTTTGGAGGATTGGGGCGAAGTTTGTTTTGGTTATCATTTATTTGGTTTTGGTCGTGTTATAGAAAAAAACTAATCTTGATGTTCTCTTTTTGTCTGGGCTCTGTGTGAGTGCTCTGGTTTCTTCATTGGGGTACTAGCTCATATAAGCATACACACACACACGCATACGCACTCACACATACACACACACACACACACACGAATACACAGACACACGCATACTCACAGACACCCACACACGCACACACACACACGTACACATACAGACACATGCATTCACACACGTGCGCACACACACACACACACACACACACAGATTAGCCAGTGTCTGAGTTTAAGCGCCCCAGGTGTTCACGTTTTAACATCATGGCTGATCTCATGGGGCCAGTTTGAAGCAGGGTAGATCATAAAACAGAGAAATAAGTCATTTTTCACATAACCGTCTCCCAGCACAATACTTTCAGTCCCTGTGTCGCTGTGTAAAGGGCCGCTGTCAGAGATTTGCCAGGGACGTGCCTAGAGTTGCTCTTCTCACATATCTCCGCTGCATCTGTGACGGAAGCCTGTATCCCTGTGTTCAGTTTAGAATATGACATAATTTCAAACATCACTAAATTCTGACAGTACCATTGACCAGGGCCGCTGTGGGGTGGTGGTACCTGAGACGTGGTGTCCGGACGGTACCACTGACCAGGGGTTTGTAGGTTGGTGGCTGTGTGTTTTAGTGCCAGGCAGGGTTATTGGTTACAGATAAGTTCTTGAAAGGCCTCTGTTACAACTCTGAGAGGAGATGGATGGATGGATGGATGTCAATGTGTTGGTGTGTTCTTCCTGTCCTCTATACCCCTCACTACTGTCCTCACTCATCCCCTCCTGTAAACCCATACTGTCCCTTCTAAACCTCTCCTGTCCCCTCTAAACCCCTCCTGTCCTCTCTAAACCCCTCCTGTCCTATCTAAACTCCTCCTGTCCTCCCTAAACCCCTCCTGTCCTCTCTAAACCCCTCTAAACCCCTCCTGTCCTCACTAAACCCCTCCTGTCCTCTGTAAACCCCTCCTGTCCTCTGTAAACCCCTTCTGTCCTATCTAAACTCCTCCTGTCCTCCCTAAACCCTTCCTGTCCTCTCTATACCCTTCCTGTCCTCTCTATACCCCTCCTGTCCTCTCTAAACCCCTCCTGTCCTCTCTAAACCCCTCCTGTCCTCTCTAAACCCCTCCTGTCCTCTCTAAACCCCTCCTGTCCTCTCTAAA
>JACXGJ010014157.1:0-15271 GCA_016801105.1 Esox niger | reverse complement strand
GGACCTACACTGACCCCCACTACTGAACCTAGACTGACCCCCAATACTGGACCTAGACTGACCCCCACTACTGGACCTAGACTGACCCGCACTACAGGACCTACACTGACCCCCAATACTGGACCTAGACTGACCCCCACTACTGGACCTAGACTGACCCCCACTACAGGACCTACACTGAGAAACAATGACCATAAAATCAAATACTGTCTGGCAGCAGTTGGTTCCTTTAGAACTTATGGTGAAGTAGTGTCCTGTTTTATGATTGAGATAAAAAATTAAACCCACGTACCTGTAGTGTTTTCCTGAATTCCTCAACTATCTTGGCGGCCATCTCGTAGTCCTCCAGGAGGTGATATGCAACAGCGTAGCCAATCCACGACGCCCTCTGGGCTGGCCTGAGTTGAAGGAGCTGGTACCGGGTCTCCTGGAGACGGATTATGACAAGTAAGCGGTTAGCTTAGCATAGGCACCCTGATGCCATTGTGACACTTGAGAAGTTTAGCATGTAGCCTAGCATCAGGTTCCTCTGCTTAAGAAAACAGATGTTCTACTTTCCGTGATGTAATCTCGAGAGATGGACAGAGTGAGAGAAATGGTTGGCAGAAGTGGATTCAGGAGACTGTTTCTGCTGTGTCACTGTGCCCATTTCTGCCAGGCTCTTTACTGCTAGCCCCTTGGCTAGCAGATAGGTGTTGATGTCTCTTCTAACGGAAGGTTAACGGCTGCACAAACAGCGCTCCTCCACACCTGCCCCCTCCAGGTCCCTCATCTATATGTGCAGGGGTGACAGGGCTCTCCACCTCCCCATTCCTCACCCTGTATCCTTCCAGGTCTCTCATCTGGATCTGTAGCAGGGACAGGTCTCTGAGGATCTGTAGGTTGTCCTTGTCCCACTTCAGGGCATTCCTGTAACACTTAATGGCCTCGTCGTACTTCTTGTCAGACCTCTGCAGAAGACCGTACACATGCCAGCCTGGGGAGGAAAGAGTTAAGGAACACACACATGTACACACACACAATCTATACAACATGCAATATATATATATAATTCCCCAAGAATAATTCCCCAAAGAGGTAGGGCAGTCTCGATATACATTATGATTTCTTTCGATTCCAACACAACTCAGACACAGGCCTAAGTTTTGGGGTTTAAAGTCTTGGCTATTCTACTGGGGCATAGCATAGCTAGGTAACAGATTGTTTTGAGATGACTGAGTGAAATGAAATAATAAAGTAATTAAATAAAAACAAATACACCACTTTTTTTTTTTAAAGTGATCTGAATAAATACATTCCTAAATTAGAGTCAGATTAAATGATGGTTAGGCAATAACAAGTGCAGGAAAGGCATGAAAAACACAAACATTGTTAAAAATCAAACCTCAACTGAACAGACCTAACTAGCGTGTGAGACCTGAAGCAGTGTCAAGACAGAAATAACTCATCAGAGCAGAGCCATATCTGCTAGAAATGTCAGTACAGACTTCAGTCATGCATATGCGATTATGTCACAGCCTCATTTCAGAAAGACAAAAGCGTTGCTACTCAATGTCCCATGTGTGTTTGCATGTTAAGGTTTGAGCAAGCCGGCAATTGGCCAACGAAATTGTCAAGGACTGGGCATCACAAACACATTTATCAGTGGCATTGTGTTGCTTCTTGCATGGCCTTACACGAACAGTGCCCTACAAAATTATTGGCAAACTGTTCATTGTTGTTAATCTACTAGGTTTTACAACCAAATTTGAGGTAACATTGAATTGATACACAGCATCAAGTGGGGACAGTGGGTGAGGTTTAGACACAGATAGTTAAGCACTAGGCCAGAGAGGATTAGAGAAACAGTTAAGCACTAGGACAGAGAGGATTAGAGAGACAGTTAAGCACTAGGCCAGAGTGGATTAGAGAGACAGTTAAGCACTAGGCCAGAGAGGATTAGAGATACAGACAGTCAAGCACTAAGTAAAAAATAGTTTAAACACAGACAGTCAAGCACGAAGTCAGAACGGGTTTAAACACAGACAGTCAAGCATTAAGTCAGAAAGGGTTTAAACACAGACAGTCAAGCACTAAGTCAGAAAGGGTTTAAACACAGACAGTCAAGCACTAAGTCCAATAGGGTTATGAAAAAATAGTCAAAAACAAAGGCAGACATGTTGACACATTTCCTAAAGTTGCTGCTATTCACATGTACAGGATACAGACGTGACTCTTCAGGTCGTTACGGAGGCCTCGCCTAACCAGATCATAGGCTTCCTCTTTTTTGCCCAGGCAGTTCAGGGTTAAACCCTTCATTGCTAGGGTTTCTGGGTGCAGGAGACGAGAAGGAGAGGAAGGAATGAGGAGTACAGAGGGGAGGAGATGGAGATCGGGAGAGGAAAAACAAGAGATTTATCAATAAGAGGTGTCTCCTGTCTCAATGAATTATACATTAAGATGTGCCGTCACATCCCTCTCTCATCCCTCCATCCTTACCTCCATGTTCTGAGAACTTGGGGTTGGACAGAATCTGCTTGCAGAACTTCAGTCCGTTTCTGTACTGCTTGTGCTCGTAACATCGCTAGGGCAAAAAGAGGAAAAAGACCAGAGCGTTATGGTTTCGTTGAGCGACCGGAAGCCCGTAAATAAGACCAAGAAACATGTGCACAACTGCAGCTAAGATAACTAGTAGGCAGAGATGCAGTAGGTGGGTAGCCTAGCTGATATGGAACATTGGGGCATATATCAAGAAGGGTGGAAGGGTGAAAAAACCTGTCAATATGCACTTCAGAACAGCACCAAACCAACTGCTGATATTGCGTTGGATAGCGCCTGCTAAATGACAGATTTCTTATTTTCATGTAGAAAGTCAGTGACAACTGTGTAAAATAAAGAGCTATTCTGGTGGAAAAGCTCACTCTTTATGTAACCTGCACTCATTTTCCTCAGACAAGCAGTCTCACCAACTCCAACAGATGAAAACAGCAAGATTATAAACTGCCCCTGAATTACAGGCGGAGACAGTTCCCTCTTAACACCGCCACTGGTAATCTCCGACAACAGCCCTCATGGCACCGGGACATAGAACAAACAGTGCAAAATTAGCACTGTGCGCGCGTGCGTGCGAGAGGGGGGGGGGGCGGGGGTGTCAGACTATCAAACAATTCCAAATTACCACTGCGTACGTGTGAGTGTGTCAGAGGTCCAAACACTTAAATTACCACAGCTTTCCTTCAAAACGCAGGCTATATTTAGCATCACGTCGTGTTGCACAATCACCCCAGTTAACAGACATTTTTCTAAGTTTATATGCTTACAAGAAAGGTGAAGAGACCATGGAGGAGAAGAGGTAAAGACAGACAGAGGACGTGGCAGAGGAGCAAGGGGGAGGAGGAGGACAGAGGACAAGGGAGGACACAAGGAGGTGGCGGGGCAGACAGATGGTATGGGGCTGTCTGTTGCTAATATCACAAATGGTGACAACGTGGTTCACACACTATGTTTAGATAACACTAATATCTCTAATGGCAGTGTTTCCCCTACTTATTTTCCCAACAGCAGCGTGGGGGAGGTTGTGTCGTTGTGGCATCATCGACACAAAAGGCTTGATGTGTGAAATGCTAAAAGGCCCTCCTCATACACCAGTCTCTCTTGCTTGTCATCATTATTTGACAATACAGTCTTAACATCTTTCACTAATAATAACCTAAGTACTCACTCTCAATGAACTATTCTCTTAAACGGACTCCTAATAAAAGCCATTAGCTACTAACTAATGAGGCATCATGAATTCCATGTACAGTATAGTGTCTTGCATTAAGGGTTAATGAGGGTGTAGGAAATATAGTTTTGCTGGATGTAGCACACAGTGCCCCATGATTACACATTAGATTTGTAACTTAACATACCATTTCATTGAATACATTCACTTTGGCACTGAAAGGTTTTTGTGCAAAAAAAAATATTAGGTAACAGGTTGTTTTGAGATGACTGAGTTGAAATTAAATAATAATTGTACATTACAGTGGGGGAAGGAAAATATAGCATGGTTGGATTTATAACACAATCCCCCTCCAAAGCTTATGTAGAAGCGCACATCAACAACAATAATGATATCAAAATATACTACTTTTTCTATTAGATATGTTGTATAAAATAACTTTTTGGTGTGCACCACCTTTTAATATACTTTAACTTATGTAAATAATTATTTAAATAGTCATTTTGTTTCATTTATATTTTCCCCACAGTTTTGCCACAATACACACTATATAGACACACCACAGACTTATTGTGGAAGGAATAATATGAAAAACGGAGGTCTTATTGCTGCTGGCAAATCTCTAATGTTTCCAGCCTGACGCTAATCCACTGTAGCTATCGAGTGGCAACAGTTACCTAGCTAGCTTCTTACCTTTGGTTGTTGCTCAGATGATGGGTAGGCTACCTTCTATATATTAATGCCACAACCACTTACTGACAGTTCAAAACAAACGTGTTTGTGCACAGACAGACAGTTACGTTTCTCTGACCTCAGTCGCTAGCATGAAACTCCGAACGTAGGACGCAGCTGCTCCGATGCTCATGCAATAGTGAACAGCATGTGATGGCAAACAGCGCTCAGCATGGGAAAAACATTGTATTTCATTTCATGAACGTATTCTGTTTTTCTTTGTGCTTCCCATTTTAGCAACAAAGTGTTGAATAGTAACAGTTTAGGTTGTGGTAATAACTATAATAAAGACAGTAGTAGTAGTAGTTGTAGTAATTGTAGTGTAGTGGTAGTAACTGTAGTAAAGTCAGTAGTAGTAGTAACTGTAATAGTGGTGGTAATAACAGTATAAGTAGTGCTACTAACAGCAGCTGTAGTAAGCGTTATTAGTGTTAGTAAATGTTTTATTTATTTAACCAGCTAAAAACAAATTCTTATTTCCAACCACAACCTGGCAAGAGGAAGAAATCCAATTGAAGGAAGAGACACAAGGGAATAAAGGGGGTAGGAAAGGAAAATATAAAAATAAACAGGTAAAGGAACACAGCAAACACCACCCAAACGAACCGGCAAGGCAAAACAAACCGTTCAAGTGCCATAACAAAGCACAATGCACAAACAAAATTTCACAAAGGAAACCAAATCAACCAATAGAACAGATGACCAGATTGGACCATGGTGGAAAGCAGAATGAAAAAAAACAAATTAGAGGGTTATCAATGATTTAGTCAAATTTAAGAGGCCACAAAGAAGCTTAAAATATTAGAACAAATGGCACATATTGTTAAAAATGAACAGTAGGAGTAGTTATGTTATTAGTACTATTAGCAACAGTAGAAGTAATAACAGTATTCGTTTTACAAGGGTTAGCAACAGTATTGGGAGTGTTAGCAACAGTATTGGGAGTGTTAGCAACAGTATTGGGAGTGTTAGCAACAGTATTGGGAGTGTTAGCAACAGTATTGGGAGTGTTAGCAACAGTATTGGGAGTGTTAGCAACAGTATTGGGAGTGTAAGCAACAGTATTGGGAGTGTTAGCAACAGTATTGGGAGTGTAAGCAACAGTATTGGGAGTGTAAGCAACAGTATTGGGAGTGTTAGTAACAGTATTGGGAGTGTAAGCAACAGTATTGGGAGTGTTAGTAACAGTATCACTTGCGTTGGCAACAATACTAGTAGTGATAGTAACAGCATAAGTACTAGTAGTAATGATATTAGTATTGTTACTAACAGTAGTATTAGAAGCCTAGTAAACACAAAAGTTGGTTCAAGACCCTGGGATCCCACAATTTCATGGTACATCAGATGTTAGTAACACATTTATCTGCTGATGGCAGTGGTTTGAATAAATTATTTTGCCTTGGTGTGGTGTTCGTTTATTACTTGGATCGTAACAGCTTTTTTTAATCTAAATGTCTCTATCTTATATCTTTAACGTACACAAAAAGGTAAAACCCATCTTAAGTGATTAAAACGGAACGCGGCCTGACATCCTCCCAAAATAACACTACAGACAGTGCTATGATGGAACTGTGACACGCCCATCATACCGTCCTAGTGTCCTCTTTCATCAATTCAATCTTATCCAATCAGCTGCTCAACAAAACCTTGAAAGAGAAAAATCTGTTTTTTTTACTCGTACTCTACTCAATACCTAAGCCCTCTTAGCAATTGTTACGTGACCGTGCCAGCAGCCAGTCACGTCCACAACCGGCGCCTGAGCAACTTCAGCCGGCGGTCTATGTGGAAACAAACATTCCGGCAAAGCCAGGAAAACACCCGGGAAATGAAACAACCTGTCGTTCCCAGGATAGCAATAAAGTTAAGGAAAGTTACTGTGGTTACAGCAATAATTCCGATTACGATAGAAGTAGTGTGACTGATGCCACTATGTTCCATCATGATAAACCATAATCATTAAAACTACACGACGAAGGCGGTAGTGTTTTGTATGTGAAACAATCTGCCTTTAAATATGTCAAGGAGCTAATTAACGTTTATTTTGTTTTTCTCGGGCAGGCCAGCTAACGCTGGCGAAATGTACAAGTCTTTCAATAACGACTATACTCAAACGTTAACACAACACATAACAGACAAAGTAGATATAACCCTGACTAATTTACACAACTTTACAAACATTTTTTTTAAATCACAGTAGTTAGTTAACATTAGCCACTCCCTGAAAAGTAAGTGCTCTATACAGCCAGCTAGGTAGAACTGATGACACAGGCTAACGGGATGCTTCAATGTATAGAAATCCCACGATGTGGATTATTAATGGGACAATACATATTGCAAGGTTGAACATATCAAAGTAGTTAACGTACATATGCACCTTGCTAGCTAACGTTAAGACATGGTTACTAATATAGCTTGGGAATATTCAAATTTGACAGTAGAGCTTTTAAATAACGTTAGATTACTGCCCACCGTTATCTAAGTTAGCAAGTAAGCTGTATCTAACGCTTGTTAGCCAACTAGTTAGCCAGTAAACTCTACTTCTCTTCCAAATGCAAAAAGCTAAACGAAATACAAACGTCAGGCTAACGTCAACTTTACCAAACAGTTGAGTGAAGAATCGGGTCTTCGGGGGTATTTCATGGTACTATTGAGATGTTTGTTAGGGCTTGAATTTCTGAAAGTTCGATAGCAGGCTGCAATGCCAATGGCTAACTACCAATGCAATGGAGAAAGCTGACAACACAATGTTTACCGACCGTGCAGTAGGCCAACACAAAAGCACAGTACACATAAAAAGTATCAAAACAAAGGTCTGCCTGACAGTGCTCGTTTCAGCTAGGGCCTCATTCAATCGATGACTGCATCTGGTTAGCATAGGTAGCTGGTTAGCCGTGTTGCTAACCAGGCAAGACCGATTGCAAATACTGTACTTATATTTGGTGCGGATGTATGGACGCAGCACCAACCAAGGAACATGGTGGTGACGGTAAACCTTTAAAAATATATACGGTTGCAAAGACCAGGCGTGAACTCACCAAAATTCTCTTGAAAAGAGCGTTCTCTTTCGGCGGTAGTGTTATTGTCGGCATTGTAGCGACTGCAGTTTCAATTTCCCTCCCGTATTTTGCACATGTATGTAAACTGCAAACGTGCAAAAGGTGTCGCCGGATTCTCTCCCCCCCTTGTTCTCTCCGAGTCACTGCCCGCTTGATTGCTCCGTTGTCGGGCTCCCCTCTCTCACGTGGTGACAGAAAGGAAAGGGTAGAATCCCTTCACAACCCAAAATGGCGGTGTAGCTTCTCTTCTTCTCCTCCGGGTCAAGTGAGGCCCGTGCTGCGTCTAGTCTGTTTGCCCGGTCTGTGCTCCATCCAAGACATTTGGAACATTTCAAAGGGCAAGAGATCGGTACACTACTGTCTGGTAATAAAGGCAACCATGCAACTGTACCTTTTTGATTTGTGAACTAATTATGTGCAACAGTATAAACCTGGGCTTACAGTACAATTTGTATTTCATGTTTTCGATGTGTAGGTAGCTTCAGCAAGTGCACACGAATGGACGACGTTCAGGCAGCGGCCGTACGCGGAACTGTTTCACAGTCCGACATTTTGCGTAATTTCAACAACTACACAGCAGAGGGCACCACGTCAGTAAATAAAAAGAGAAACCTTACCGTTGCACCCATACTTCTTTTTTTTTTTTTTTTTTTTAGAGAGAAACCATAGGTCTGTGCAGATTGAGCAGAGGCCATGCTACTTGATGAGATGATTTTTTTTTTTTTTACATTTCTGCAATTTAGCCGACCTTTTCAGTGCTTTCATATTCAAACAGTTGATACAAACACATGACCAGGTAATAGGTAAGTACATTTTACTCAGTGAAGAGATTTGACCGGTCTGAGTGGCAGGTACCCTAAGTGGCACGAGGAAGAGCTCATATAAGAGATGTAGGGCACAAGCATTTCCTAAAGGTAGGGAGAGAGTTCAGTTTGGATGAATGTGGATACCAAATCTCAGTTGGACCGTGTGTGCATATTGACCTTTTTCTTTCCTGGAGAGCAGCTCGGCCTTGGCAAGCTGGATCCTGAGGTGACAGGCTGACAGGCAGGCAGAGATGTCTGCCAAGCACACAGACATGCATGTTAGCGTATGGGCGTCAGAAGAGTCTAACAGAACGTTTCGAATTCGTATGGCGTGTGAGAAACTGTTTGTTTGTTATTGAAAGTGCCGTGCAGGCGCCCAGTCACGTCTCCAGTTCTCTGTAATGTTATCTTGTGGCTCAGTCCTCTACTGCTGAACACGGGTGTTCATGCATCAATCACACCGCTACTTATACAGACCCCATATAGGCCTACATACACACATACACGTTGGATTTACTATCAAAGTGAGGACCATCAAATGAACTTAACCCTAACTCACATGTGAATATATGTATTTATACACTCCATTGCAGAGACAGAGCATTAATCAGGGCGATGGGTGTTTGTGTGTGCGGAGTGACGTGTGTGTTGCTAAGAGTGTGGTGTAATGTGTGAAAAGTGTGTGCGGAGTGAAGTGTGTGGTGGGTATTAAAGGGGGTGGTGCCATTTCCATTCATCAACCCCAAGGACCAGTGGGAGAGAAGGGAGGAAGAAGGGAAAGAAATGAAGGGCATCTTGTGAGAAAACAGAGAAGTGGTAGAAAGAGTACAAGATGAAAGGTAGAAGACAAGTCTGGATTCTCTCTTCCAGAGGATGGTTGTTACACAACAGCCAGTATGACTCATAATTATTATAATCTCCAGACAGAATCAAGGCAGCACTGCTCTTTACCATATGTAATTCAAATTATGCAAATGACATCTGTCACTGTCACCCTGCTGGTGCTGTTGTGCTGTAATGTATTATAGTGCATTCTGGGTAAAAGGACAGCACAGTCTTAACAAGTCTGCAGTTTATTGCGGAGTGTGAATGTGAAAAATATTAAAGATTTGACAAAAAATCTATCTCTGATTGTTCAGCTGGTCACATTTCCTGTTTTTTCAGCAAGTGCTTGAGTTGTGTAACATTAGGTCCCTGGCAGTTTGGGGTGCAAAACCACACACACACAAGCAAACAAACAAACAAACAAACAAACAATACATTTTATTTAATATGATCAGCGAGAACGTTCTCTCTTTATTTGTATCTTTAAAAAAAAAGTTTTTTTTATTCTCTTGTGTGTTTTAACATTTTTCAGAATTCTGTACAGGATAAAAAGAAATAACCACTGTTCTAACCACAGTCAAAATTTCAAACTAGAAAAACAAAACTTCCAAATGAACATTAGAAGAGGTCGTTTACAATAGAAATTAGTAGTAAGACATCGTCAGAAGTGCAATGGCAAAGCTCTGATGGGTTAAGAGTGGAAAAGAATGTACTGAAATAAAAATACTTCTCTATATTTTAATAAAAACAAACCAATGATAATTTCTTTACAGAGTAGAGACAGTATTTTCTGATGTACTTCAACCTTGTAAAAACATATTTACAAATAGTAATTACTTTTATATATTTTTTTCTAGTTACATGTGTGTCAGCACCAGTACAAATTAAACCAAAGGAACACAAAGTAAAAAAGTTAAACACAAAGAGAAAAAATGACAATAGTCAAAGACGAGATAGGACTCCGTAGAATGATGTTTAACTTGGTCCCGGAAATAATGTCTGGGTCACAAATGCCACCTTGAACACTTTGAAAGTGTTACTTTTAATCAGAGCCAATCTCATTAATGGGCCCTGCTCAAAAGTAGTGCAGTATTATGGGGAGGAGAATGCCATTTAGGATGCGAACCATGATATTTTGAGGAAGCTTTTTTTGGAAGGGAAATCCTTCACTTTGACAAAGGGGACCAAAGGCCAGCGGGGGTGACATTTCGGATCCATATATTTATTTTCACATTTCAGACTTGATTGTAGCCCCTTTTCAGTTGGACAGATTTATCCAGACAGTGATCTATGGTCTGTTTCGCATGTCTTTTACCAATGGGGAAGGTAGAGATGCAGACCCATAGCTTCAGAACGACAAATGTCATATGAATAGCAAAGAAACAAGTATACTGGGCACATGTTTTAGCATATGAGCGCCACTTTCTAAATGAGCGGCTCAAGGTGAATCTTTGACCGGTGCAATCCAGTCACATACTGAAGCTGATGAGCTAGAAGTGTCTCGGAGAGAGGAACAGCAATCACAATCCCAACAAAAATGAGCAGGAGTGGAGAAGGTCGTTTGAGGGAGGGCAGTGCATTTCTCTGTCTGTTTCAATTGGACAGAACTGGTTATCATTCTTATTTTGCCTGAACTGTTTTGCCCAGGACTGGTTTGCAAGGTGGGTCTGCTCCACTGGACGCAGATTTCAGATGGAAGGTCATGTGACCGGAGTGGGTCTAAAGTGTTTGGGAATGGGAAACTGACCCTAGATCAAGGACTGGAGGTTCTCACAGGATAACATACCTCCCTCAAAAGCATAAATAAAAACAAAACATGTATTAAAACATTGAACGGATGCTTATGCAAATGTAGCTGTGTTTAGTAGAGAGCACTCACATTTAAAGTTTTGCCTGCGTTTGACTGGAGACTGACTGAATCGACAACAGGAAGGAAGAGCTGTGTGTGTGGTTGCTATGGCGAGGAAGTGAACTAAGCATGTGGTTATACTACATGAGAACAGGGGAGGCCTTTTGACTGGCTCGTTGAAACCCATCACTTTTCATATTTATATGCCACTGCAGTTCATAGGAAGTCAATTTGATGCTCTGGTATCCAAACAGGTACAAAAGAAGCTAATGGCGTCATTGAGCTTCGGGCAGATATCAAAGACTTTATTTGATGCTCTTATCACAAAGTAGCGACTGAATGTATAACCGTCATCTAAGGCTAGCTGGTCAGAATGGCATTTGGACAGTCACAGAGTGCAGAGTCGGAGATAACGGCTTAGTTCCACAGAGGCCTTTATAGCCTGGGGATGAATTTACGTCTCTCCCCGTGCCACTGCTAACCATTGGGGGTGGTGGGGGGGGCAATGACTTCAATGGAAGCACTGTTAAATATGAACGCATTTCGAAAGTCATCATTGGTCTTAGGCCCCAGACACAGAAGCACTAAAGGCAAAGCAACTGCCACACACCATGGAAAACAGTGGTTAGTTAGGCCAGCTGGATATAGGGGTCAAAGGGCAGTCTCTCACTCGCCGCTGCATAAGAGTTCATGGTTGCAACACCTTGAGTGACGGCGGACGAAACACAGCTCAGATAAGGAAATGTAGCTTACTGTTGTCTGCAGGCCTGCTAGACTTAAATGACCAAAATATGCTAAATGTTTTGTTGAAGGTGAAGCTCACTGTAAAAATAAAAAAGAAATATTAGTTCATTGGGGGAGAAAAACATAATTTAAAAATCAATACGGGGTATTAATGGAGAAAAAAAACATAAAAGACTTCCCCAATAAAAAAAGTAATGTCTGAGAGGGCTCAAAAGATGGCTGACGATGGATGTTAGTTTCCATCTCAAAGGAAGTCACTTGTGGTGCTTGAATACATTCAACGCTAATCCTTTCGCTATACATCTTCTTAACACATTTATATATATTGGATAAGAACACAAAGACAAATGATTATGATGTGTTGTTGCCGCTACTCCACTCACTGCCTTCTGACAGACTGACTGGCAATCTTTACTTCTCCTCTCAGTCGTTGGGGACTGTTGTGTGTGTGTGTGTGTGTGTGTGTGTGTGTGTGTGTGTGTGTGTGTGTGCGTGCAACAGCTACCAGTGAACAGGAAATGAAGAAAAGCTACGGTGTTCTCAGAGAGAGAGAGAGAGAGAGAGAGAGAGAGAGAATATAGGCTGGTTGCCTAGCAACAGGGCCGGGGGGGCAGGGGGCGCCTGCGTGGAATACCGCCACATATAGAGGAACGCAATTTGTTTTGTTTTGATGTTTTCACAGCATACCCAGCCAGACGAACGAATGCAAACAAAAAGCAAGTCTCTAGAGAGGAGGGAAACAGAGGGAGAGTGAGAGACAGGAGGGGAGGGAGAGAGGTAGACGGGAAGAAAGTGAGGGAGGGAGAGAAAGACAGAAAGACAAGGGTGAATATCAATATGAAACAGGAAGGAAATGTGTGTTGACAAGCCTTAACTCCTCCCCTCTGAGACAGGCAAGCAGACAGGCAGGTAGTAGCTGGCCACCAGCACTTCATGGCTGTTAGAAAAGTGGGTTGACAATGGTGTGTGTGTGTGTGTGTGTGTGTGTGTGTGTGTGTGTGTGTGTGTGAATGAGTGAGTTTGTACACGCAATGATACCTGCATGTATATTAATGCTAAAATATTCACATCGTCTACACACCCACACACATACACACACACACACACACATTACTCATTAATCTAAAGTGAATAGGATTGATGAGTTCTGTCAGACAATCCAATAACCAATAAGTATTGAAGAAAAAACAATATTGAACCATGGAGAAATATACTTTTCTCTACTTGTTTTGAGGGCTTATAGTCACCTCGCTTTCCTGCTTTACAATAAATCCTCTTGGGCACACAGCTAAAAGGGGTGTGCTTTTAAACATGGTCCAGATTAATGGAACTGCTAAAAGGGGTGTGTTTTTAAACATGGTATAGATTAATGGTACTGCTAAAAGGGGTGTGGTTTAAAACGTGGTCCAGACTGAAGGTACTGCTAAAAGGGGTGTGTTTTTAAACATGGTCCAGTTTGAAGGTACTGCTAAAAGGGGTGTGGTTTAAAACATGGTCCAGATTAATGGTACTGCTAAAAGAGGTGTGTTTTTAAACATGGTACATATTAATGGTACTGCTAAAAGGGGTGTGTTTTTAAACATGGTCCAGACTGAAGGTACTGCTAAAAGGGGTGTGGTTTAAAACATGGTCCAGTTTGAAGGTACTGCTAAAAGGGGTGTGGTTTAAAAGATGGTCCAGACTGAAGGTACTGCTAAAAGGGCTGTGGTTTAAAACATGGTCCAGACTGAAGGTACTGCTAAAAGGGGTGTGGTTTAAAACATGGTCCAGACTGAAGGTACTGCTAAGTGTTTAAATCATGATGTAATAGGACACAGACAGTCAGAACTCAACGGAAACAAAACAAAGACTATCTCTCAATGTCTAAGTATATCTCATGAACCACTACAACACGCTTACTGTTACAAAGGCGTTTTAAATACTGTGACAGCGCACTCACACGTGCGCACACACACACACACACACTCTCTCGACAGACACACATGTACGTAAATACACGACACAGAATTCTTCTTCTCAGTCCTTTCATGTTTTACAAAACACGATCGTCTCTGTACGTTTTTCTGTCAAATTTTCGTCTCAATAAAGTTTCACCGCACAGGTAATCTTCAGTCTGTCCAGTAAAAGATCCAAAGTACATTTCCAGCTCTGTTATTGTTTAGGGAAGAACATTTCCAACTCTGCTATTGGTTAGGGAAGAACTCCTCCATCCAACCATCGCTTGAGTCCAAGTCCGTCCCCGTCCCATCAGCCAATCCGAATCCCCCGCCCGACGGCCCCCCCTGCCCGCCGCCATATCCATAAGAAGAAAGGTCTTGACTAGACGTTCTCTGGTAGCCCTGCGGTTGACCTCCAACCCCCTGTCCAACATACCCCCCACCACCCCCAGGGCCCACCCCCATCGCTGGCCCGCCCGGCCCCTGCCCAAAGGCCCCCATGCTGGGTCCCCCCTGACCCATCACCGCCTGCCCGGGCATCACCATGGGCCTGGGCTGGTTGGTCCTGGGCTGTCCCGGCCCCGTCATGTGGGGTCCCGCCATCATGGGTCCGGCCATGCCCGCCGCGGGGTTCATGGCTCTCGGGTCCATGGGCTGGCTCATAGTCTGGGGGTGCGGGTGACCCTGGGGGTGCCCGGGGAAGTGCTGCTTGGCCAGGCGTGGAGGCTGCTGGCCCGCCCCCCCCTGCATGGGGCCGTAGCCCCCCTGGGCTGATCCGAAGCCCACCATGTCTCCTGTAGTCCTGCCGGGGCCTCCCGGCCCGCCTACCATCCCCTGCTGGGGTGGCCACCCGCCCATCCCACCCTGTGGTCCGCCCCCTCCCGGACCTCCTCCGCCTCCCAGCATGCCTTGCAGTCGCTGAGCCTGGGCTTTGGTGTTGGGCGGACCTTTGAGGGTTTGCTGGGACATGGAGTTCATCATCATCCCCTGGGGTCCTCCGTATCCCCCGGTGCCGCCGACCCCCGGGCCGGCTCCGGCCTGCCTCTGGGCGTGGCCGGCCGGGTTGTGTCCCGGCGGCAGACCCATGGAGGCCTGGACGCTTTGGTTCTGTTGCTGCTGCATCATTTGGCTCATGGAGGGGTTGAGGCCGTACAGGGCCTGCTGACTGGATCCCTGCCCGCCGTACGGAAGGCCCATGTCGGGTTGAGGGACCACCGAGCCCCCCGGCACTCCCTGGTTCATCTGGACCATCTGGTGGTTCTGTTGGTTCTGCTGCTGCTGGAGGAGCCGGGCGGCTCGGATGTTCTGGAGGGCCTGGCTCCTCGCCGCCATCTCCTGGGGAGTGCCTGGAGGAGAGAGGCGAGAGGTGGTCAGGAGGTGCCAAGGCTGAGGAGGAGGAGCAGGTGGAGGGAGCGGGGCATAGGGAGGAAGTAATAGAGTGTAGGGGACGAGGTAGGGAGGAAGTAATAGAGTGTAGGGGACGAGGTAGGGAGGAAGTAATAGAGTGTAGGGGACGAGGTAGGGAGGAAGTAATAGAGTGTAGGGGACGAGGTAGGGAGGAAGTAATAGAGTGTAGGGGACGAGGTAGGGAGGAAGTAATAGAGTGTAGGGGACGAGGT
>JACXGJ010014156.1:0-15248 GCA_016801105.1 Esox niger | reverse complement strand
TCTCTCTCTCTCTCTCTCTCTCTCTCTCTCTCTCTCTCTCTCTCTCTCTCTCTCTCTCTCTCTCTCTCTCTCCTCATTTTCTGTAAATGTATATGAGAGAATCTGAATACTTTCTGAAACCACTGTGCCTCACACTTCATTCTTAAAGTCAACCTTTCCTTTCACCATCATTCCTTTCAGTTCTCTGACATCAATGAGTGTAACAAACTGCAGATGAGTGTCAAGGTAGACAGTTTAACTGCGCCAAATTTTAAACACAAAAACTGTCTGAGATGCCATCCAATCAATGCACCAGCTAAGCACCTTATCCATCTGAATATTCCGTATCACATATATAATGCAATTTGATGAATTTATCCTAAATTGACTTACCTTGATGACCATAAGTGATACATTTTAGGTATTTGTGTGTGTGTGTGTGTGAGTGAGAGAGAGAGAGAGAGAGAGAAAGTGTGAAGATTTTGATGACAGACACCAAAGTTGTATTTAAACCAAACTAATTGGAACGCATCAGAACAACCAAACTAATTGTCAAATGCACCAAACAACACAGCATCTTCCTGAACAATGAAATTCTTGTGACATGGCACCCGACAACTCCGTAGTGAGAATAAAAATTATATTTACAGACTTCATCTTTTATCAACTCACCGACACGATCAGCCTTAGCACAATGACAAAAGGCTAAGGGTAATTTGATAAAATATATATTTTGTGATATTTTATAAATTCAACACAATATGATTTATTGAACATATAGTAAATATTTGAATATTACTTTAAAACACTGCATAAGGCCAACAAAATGTGAAGACTGGCTTTTTAGAGTAGACTTTCACTGTGTTTAGTTCACTCAATGAAATAAAAGTGAGCTATTCTTTCAAAGCGTCTTTACTGCTAGAACTGCTTTAACTAGATTTATATCTTTGGCTGTTTCTTTTCCCGTCCCCTCACAATTGTATTTGTCCATTGTGCTGTCTGTGTGCTGTAATTGGCCCAAAACTATTATGGCTTTTTTTTCCACTGTGAGTAGACTGCTGATGTGGCAGCTGAAGCAACCCAAGGACCAGACACAGGAAATACTTGAATTAACACATAGCCTAGGAAATTTGATTTACAAACATACTGCCTCTTCATTGACCAAACAGTCTAGAGCATAAAAACTCCCTTTTCTATAATGTACAAGACAAATTATAGAGTAATGATACATTTACATTCAAAGGGCATTCAAGGGACTATATATTATTTTGCAGAGATGTTCCATGCATGAAAAATCTGATTTACAAAATGGGAGAACAGATAACTCTTCATAATGTAATTTGGTGTAGCCTGAGCTTTGAGAGCAAGTCATCTGACATAGTGATTAAAAGTGGATCGCATGACACACACAATCAGATACACATTCCAAGCATACCCTTCAGGTCGTTAACCTCATTGTAGGTATCATTCAAAGCTGCGTAGCTGAGGGAGTTGTCATGTTCCCCTCAGTCACAAGTGAGGCGTGAGTCTAATGCAACATGTCAGCGCCAATATCGCAGTTGCCTTGTGCAGAACATTTATAAATAATCAACATTCATGGCTTTTTGAGAAAAATGGTTCCTAAACAGTTTAGTGTGGAGGGACTGGTCTCTAGCAAGAAACATATAGATAAAAAAACAAACAAATTTTTAACATCTTGAGAACCATTTTAAATGAAAGGTTGCTATGATGAACCTTTGGAAGTTGACCAAACAATAGAGTTGACCAAAATTGTATATAAAAATAAACAAAGACAGCTCCAAAGCTATCGTTTCCATGAGGCTAATGAAGCTTACTGGGAAGAACCTAGTAAAGAAGGTTGGAAAAGACAAGCACAAGCTAGGTGGATACAGCAGTGTAATGATACGGACTAGCATGTTTCTGAAACACCTACTCTGTGAAGTGAATGTGTCAGAAAACATGCACTTTGATTCTGCCCTTTAATGTTAGTCATTCCCATAACCCAACAAATACATCCCTCCTTTTTATCTATTGGCAAACAAACTATGCTTACATTAGCTAATGGCAACACCATCAACCAAAAATAGTTGATATGACGATGACGTCATTTTTCAAAGTAGTTTTTTAAGTAGGTCACTAGAACTGTATCGGTCTTGCGATTGGGCCAAAGGTGTCCACATTAGCCCAGACAACAGCTCAGTTGCCCAGCGGTTTGGGATCAATACATGATGGTCACTTTCATCACCTGTTTAATGCATTGTATGTCCTTACGATTATTTTATTCATTCACTTGAAAGTGGATGCATTGTAAGCTTTTGTACATGGTCAGGAAAAAATGTTTTGTTTGGGGAGCAGGGGGGTGGTGTTTTGACACAGGGGATTTGATTTGTGCACATTATTTTCTATCTTTCTTTATTTTTGCTTAATTTGTGTGCCTACCTTTGTTCTCGGTCAACTACATAAAATCAGCTACATACAAGATAATCTATTATATGTCTCGAACTGAGTGAGTGACTGACCGACAGCCCAACCAGCTGACCCTTGTTGAATAGCGTAGTGGTTAGAGATGTGGACTACCAAACAACAGATCCTGCGTTCTACTCCCGTCACAGTCAAAGCAAATAATGCATTAGGATTTGTTCAGGATAGACAAAAACATTGCTGGCTACAGAATTATTGTACAGGATAGACAACTTTGCTGGCTACAGCCTTCAGTAGCTACATTATAGGAAGCCTAAAATTAAACTGTTTACTGCTATATTGCGACTATTTCTGGTGGATTTCTTTAATCATGAATTGGGATTTTTTTCAGGAAAGACAAAAACTTCACTGGCTACACGATTATCTTGTCTTTTCACTTAACATGATGTTAATGCTTGACAAGATCTAATGTTGAAATGCTATACCAACTCACAGTAGTTGTATAACTCAGTGGTGTAGTGGTTAAAGACACAGTGTCTTATGTGAGAGAATCCAAGGAGGGCATTCATCACTTTTAATTGTGGGCCAGCTGAACTAGGCTTGCCTGGTTCCTTTTCTGGTTCTAAGAGTGTAGCCATAGTGTCAGGTCTTGGCTGGGGTGCTTGGAGGCAACAGTCAGGACCCGACCACAGAGGTTCCTATAGGCACCTCTGTGGTACTGTTTTCTGTTCTCCCCAATTAGAGACAGCTGCGTCTCGTTGTCTATAATTGGGGACCCTATTTAAGTTGTTCTGTTTGCCTTTCAGTTTGTTGGTCATTGTTTTGAGTTAGCTTTGTGTTTGCTGTTCTCCAGTCTAAAGTTTGTGCTCCTTTTGTTGTTTTCTTTGTTTTGTTTAAAAGAAGGACATTAAAAGGATATTCCCTAGCTCTGCGCCTTGTGTTCTGCCTACACTGAACTGTGATGCACAGATGGATTATGAAGGACATTTACATTTTCATTCACCTTAAATTTATATTGTGTAAACTAAGGATAGTTTAGAATCAGAATAAAACATATTGGCATGCAAATGTAGTTTGGTTGAAAGCTCTGGAAGCACAATATTTGCAATTCAGTAAAAAGTCCTGAAAATCCTTGCTGTGTAACCCTAATCAATCCTCCATATCCAATCTCTTGATTAACCCCCACTTCTTTTGCCTTGTGTATGTTGATTGTAAGATCTAGCAACCTTGTGCAGGGCAGGTGGAATTAACATCCACATTGTGCAGTTAATGGAATGTGGGTATTAGAGCCACATCAATATTTGATAAAACCGCCTTCTGCTGCAATAACAGCTCTGCAAGTCTGCACCCACTTGGAGTAATGTTAGCATAATTTTAGCCCATTATTTTTGCCAGATTTGCACCAGGTTAAGATTGGCTGGACGATGCTTGAGAACTGTAATTTTCAAAAACTGCCACAGATTCTCAATGGGACTGAGATTTGTCCTTTAAACAGGCTACCGCAGGACATTTGTACTTAAGTCATACAAATTTTGCTTTGGCCTTGTAGTTGTGATAATTTCCCCTGGAAGAAGGTTTCTGTTTTTTTGGGTATTCTTACAATATTTTTCACCATCCATTCCTCCTTCAGTTTGAACAAAATGCCCAGTCCCTGCTGATAAGAAGCATCCCCACAGCATGGTTCAGCCACCACTACACTTTGCTCTAGGCATGATGTAGCTTGAGGCATTAGACAAAAACATTCTTCCACATTACAGCTGGGACACATACATTTTTTCAGATGGTTCTTTGTAAGTGATGTTGTTTTCTAGCCACCTTCCTATACAGGCCATTTTCATGCAGACCTGTCTATGTGGTTTACCGTTGCACAATTACTACACTCCCAAACAGTGAATTATGGCGCTCATAAATATTCTGTTTTGATCTTCTATATGCAATTTTCCCTTTTATCATCTTCCGCTTATTCATTCACAACCTGACCAATGATCCTTAAACATTTGGTGATTTATCCAAATAATGTGACCACAACATTCATGGTTTAAAAATGAAGGCCAATAGTAAAGTAACGGTTGTCCTTGTTATGGATATTTCATTAATCTCTCAAAGCTGGGTGTTTCCACAGTGCATGGGTTGGTTACTGATGCATGCAAATATTTCTGGGGGATTTTTTCCCCCCATACAAATATTTACTAACAAAACAATGTTAATGTGCCATTTGTAATTTGGTAAAATTGGTCAGGGGTTTGAATACTTTTGCGGGGCACTGGACTGTACGTTCGGTCTTAAAAGAGGGCTTTTGGATGACCAACTGATGTGTTCATGCATTATGGGGTGATTTTATCCAATCAAACTTATTTTTAGTTTTAGTTCCATCACTTTAATTTGACCAAACCAGAATCCAAAATGTAAGTATTTGTTGTGTACAGTGGGGCTTGACAACAATAAACCCCAGAGTGCTAAAAGGATGAATGGTTAGGAACTGATGTGGTGAATCAAATAAAAAAATACACTTACCTACAAAAACGATGAACTTATGGGATGCCACATTGCCCCCTCTCGTTGAGAACCAGTTGTGTTAGAGAGGAAATATTATTAAGGGCTGATTTCTTCTCTGATGTACTGCCTCACGCAGGTTTTAGGATTTCAAAAACTCCCTTTGATGCAGGCATCCCAGAATCCACTGCCCTCGGCCTTTTCACTCCTCACTGAGCCATGTTGTTGTTTTGACTGAGGCAGGGCTAACATCACGTGACCTGCAATAATATTATAGTACCCAGCGGAATCTAGGTCACAACTACTTTCCTCCTTTCTGTTTTCCCCTCCCACTTTTTTGTTCTGTGCCACAACAAAAAACTGCCCTTTTGCTATTAAACCATATTTTGCACACTGATAATGTGTGGATTCAAGGGGTTTCACTCTTAATTTTTCAGAGTTTAAGAATATACAGAGAGGAGAAATGCAGAAGAAATTACATTGTCTTTCTGTAATTTGGAGTGTTTGGGAATAAGTATAGCACATCTTCCAGTATTCAATCAATACTGAGAGGACTACATTTAACTATGTTTCAGTGGTATATGGGTCCACACTTGTTAAATCAGTGTAAAATAAAGATTTTATTTAGTATAAAGCCTCATTAGAATTATTTCTGTGTGATTTGCCTTTAGTGTGAATTAGGTTAAACTGAACTACAATGCATGGGCCTATGGCATTGATGTGTTGCTTGTGACAACAATTGTCAGTCAATTATAACAACTCAAGAGATAATGTCATGCACCTATTATATTTCCTACCTTGGCATATCCTTTCTTCAAACTAGTTACCAGCTGCTACAGTTAAAATTGGGATCATTTAATGATTGTACATCTTGTTTAGTTTTTCTCAACCATTTGAATAACTAGCTAGCTACCTTTTTATTATCTAAAGAAACACCTGAGAATGTGTTAGTGGTTGTAAAACTTTCAAACATATACTCTGCTGCTCAAAGCATGTGTAAAAGGAAGGTCAGATTTTCAGCAGATGCAGACAGAGAGTGCACAGCACATACCAGTGTAATGTGTGTTACAATTTGTGTTTGAAACTGTCAAGGCTTCAAAGCCTGAACCCAAATGCAGACCTGAAACAGTGGGGAAGTGAAGAATGTTAACTGAATGAACAATCAACAATAACAGTAGGAGTCGTGAAGAGGGGTTGGGGTGAGGTGCTGGGTAACGGTGCGTAGGTCCGGTTTCCCAGGTTGGCAAAGCAGGTGAGGCACCAAGCGGTGTGGCGAAGCGTGTCCAATCACCAAGGTGAATTGTGCAGATGAGTTACCGTGGTGTGGCATGGCAGGTCGGGAAATCCAGGAAAGGCAGGTAAAATCCCCGGGGCAGGAATGTCTGAGTGGGGAACGAATAACAGAATGACGAGACGGACTGGTTACCGCTAGTTCACAGCAAACCTCCTTAGGTGACTTAACGATCGAGCAGGGATGGGACGTCAGGAGTCCTCCTAAATACTACCGTAGATTAGCAGGGCAGTATCAGTGTGTGATTGGGGATAAGGAGCAGCTGGGCATGGAAAACACCCCAGGGCAAACGTTCCGCCCCCTCTCGTTGCCTGGGAGACCGGAACAGACAGAAAACATACACACAGACGGAATCAAGCGCACAGGGGAGAAACTCATCCAGCAACAAGACCAACACAAAACACACACGTCATCGAGGAGGGTCGTGACAGAATTGGTCATTTCGGACACATGCACTTCAAAGGGTTTGTGCTGTAAAGAAGTTAAGAGGCATTTAATGGTGGTAATCCAGGGGTGGATTTAAAAACAACAAGATAGTCCTAGGTTTCAGGGATCACAGTATCTTATTGCACTTTAGCAACAGTTAAGGTGTTTACCCTTGTGTCAGGGCTGAATGCCAAACCTGCCTAGTGTCATACCCATCTGATGTGATTATCTCCAGTTATCCCACAGAATGAACTACCCAACCCCATAACCTGGTAAGACTCATGAGAATATGCCATGGTACTACTATTACCTCAGTTCCACCGATACCATATTATAATCTGGATCGTCAATATGTACCATAGTGTTACATATTCATTTGACATTTTCGTCATTTAGCAGATACCCTCACCCAAAACAACTCACAATAAGTGCATTCCTCTTGAGGTGTCTTGGATAACCAACAACTGACAATCATATTAAGTACACTTTCCTTCATCAAAGCCATTAGTTTTAGCCTTGATGTATGATGGTCCTACCATGGACCTGCTATTAAAAATAAACCGGATTTGGATTTGGATCATGAACATGCAGGGAGTGGATAAAATAACACAAAGGTATTGTTACTTTGAAGTAAATTGATTACAATTAAAAACGCAGCTTCTATCACATTAGGTTGATGGCCAATTTGAGGTACATACAATACATGTCAGCTATTAATAAGGTCTGACAATTACCACATTGATATTTGAGCTTTCAAAACAATGAGGCAACTAACAAAGTTCTAAAAAAGAGAAATAGGTGGTGCCCAAACTACAGGTGCATCGGATAAGCAAAAATATAAGTCAAGGGGAATTGATGCAAATTGCATCAGCAAAGAGGAACAGTGGTCGCAAGTTGAAGCTGACCACAGTGATAGACAGACACATAAGAGGATAGTTGCTCAATGCCCCCAAAATACAGCCTGAATTGACACAAAATTGAATCAGCACAACTGAGAACTAGTCTAAAAAAACTCGACGTTGTGAGCTTCACAAATCTGGAATTTATGTTGGGAGCTGCCATTCGGAAACTGCTTTTATGCAAAGCCAAATGTACAAAACTGAAGAAATGTGTACTGGACACTTAGGCTTCCTTGATGTTATAATTATAGGCCTATAAGTGGTTGACACTGTATTCGTATATCACAGATATACTTCCATGCTCTATGTCTGTAGAATAATCTAGAAGTTATCTCACACTGCTTCCATGAGGTAAATAGACATCCTTGGTTTTTGGTTGGTTGTAGACCACACACCCCTTAGCAGATGTGCTGATGTGTCAACTACTCTGTAAACTCATATGGCCAGTTGTCTGTTGGCAGATCTCTCTTTCTCTCTGTTGTATCTCTTTTCCTTCTCGCTCAGACAGACATGTACAGGCATTCTCTCAGACACATTCACACAGATGCATCTAATTTAGGTGAGTAAAATGATTGCATGCAATTGCTTGACGCACACACACAAAACAACACATATTTTGTCTTTGCTTTCATTGTGCACTTCACAGAAAAGCACTTTAACTCTGTTGTTTTAACATGGCCTTGGTTATTTCAGATTATTACATACAATTCACACAATAATCACACCATGAAGCAACATTTTTAGGCAGTGCTTCTGTAAATTGTTATTATTGTTGATCATGTCATGAGAATATTTGAATCATGGCTCAGAAATATCCTTTATAGCCCAACATTGTCATAGACCAGCAATCTTATAGCTCCCTCATATGTGTGCACTCTGCACAGATCCTTCGTCAAAAGCATAGTGTCTCTGCATGGCACCACGGCCTCATTCAAACTACCCAGCTGGAGCATATTCTCAAAGAGACTGCAGAATAATTATGTGCGTGTCCTACACCAGCTACCAAGAAGTCCCCGAAACCCTTTGAATCACATCCTTGGAGTGTGGATGGGAGCCGAAATATGTCAAGTTTGCTAAATCCTTGCAGAACTCTGTTTTCTCATTGGCTTCCCCATACCTGCAAATTACTGGACATGTAGCCTCTCAGACCAGGCCACACTAAGCAAGGCCTAGCAAAATCAAGTTGAAAATATGAGGATATATTTTTTTTATTAGTAATGCCTCACAGCACGTTAACCAAGTCAATACCTTCGGTGGGCCGAGCTGCAAAAGGTATCTACTAAATATGGTTCCAATGAATGTGGCTCATGTCAACATGACATCTTAGGCTGGACTTTCTACCTGATATCTTAGCTAACTACTGGGGCTAACACCAGCTGGTAGCTAATTTAACGGTGACCAATAATTCCAAGTTATGTATCGCTTAACCATCAAACTTTTCTATGATAGTGACATGCCCATAAGATAATGATAGTTAACAACATGCTGGTAGGAATGACCAAATCAATGCTAATGCGCCAATAATTCTTTAGGGGGGAGATGTAAGTTGCAGATGTCACCAGTGGTAGCTAATATTGCTCCTGCTTGCTACAACACTACTGTCCGCAGTACACTAAGGATGTAGCTCAGTACCGTGCAGTCTAGCCATAGCCTTCTAAATAGTTGTAGTCAACATTGCCATATAAATAACAATAAGGACATATAATTCTCCACTGAACCTTGATGATTCATCAACTGCCATTCCAATGAGGAACTTGAACAACTTAACAGGGTTTCGAGTCCTCAAAACTAATGTATGCTCCTTCTGCAATCTCCTCATCTTCCATCATTTGGACAGCTTGTGCAACAGAGATTTTTTAGAGTTCAGAACACAAATATTTAATGCAAAAGCAACAACTTTTTATTGATTTCCTCACATTGCAGTTTAATACATCACAGACTGTCGGCCAAGTATGGTAAATTATAAAATGTTACCATAGTGTAGCTGATGTTAAACAGCTAGTCAGGTAGCTAGCAGGGCGATGATATGTGGCTCTGCGGGTCAGTATTTTCAGAGGACCTTTGGTTTTCCGGACAGAGGAGTATGCCAATATTATTTTTGATAGTATTGATAGTATGTAGACATGCAAAAACATATTTCTTCTGTACTGTTTATAAGCTGAAGAGTTCATGGCTTCACTGACTACACTGTAAATACAGCACAGGTCTCCCAATTCAAAATTACACTTTCATGTTTTATTTCATTTACAACAATATTACAAACAAGATTATGGAATGGAAAGAAAAACTGTGTTGAACACCACTAATGATTCCTTTAACAAGTTTGTTGGGAGAGGATTCTTGAAATGTTACATCCAATAGTATTCTGTGTACTAAGAGCCAGCACAATTCAAATATATTTTGTTCCTCTAATGAGGTGCAAGGAAATTTGGAGGTATGGCCATGCAAGATTACTGGATGGGCAACCCACAACAGTGAACACTGATTACTCCTCTGACTTGCAGAGGCCTCTATTACAACACTCCCACTCCCCATTTAATTAAGCTGATAAATGCACACATCGTAAAGCCCAGGGGCAGATAGTCAGAATCAGATTTGTTCTACTTTCACAACTACTACTAAGTAGTAAATATTGAGGACAAGAAGAAAGCCTGCTATAAATAAGTATAAATTACATTCAACCCTTGCTTGACCTCTTCTCTTTGTCTAGCACTCTTTCTTTTATCCAGAGACATTCCTCACACTCTCTTCAATATTCAGTGACATGAGATTTTGTTTACCTCCTTTACTCATATTAACATTTTCATGACATGTAAAGATACCACCATGTTTAGTGCATTCGTTATTATTATTTTACACACAACATACCCCCCTAACCTTTCCCCAATGCACCTGTGACACTACATCTATTCCCCCCCCACCTCCCAACCCATATCCAACACCACCAGCACCCTACTCTCATTACGGTTGTGCTCTCTGTGACCTCTCTGTGCGTCAGTGACTTGTGACTTTCTTCCCGCCCCCAACCCTTCAACCACTTGCCCTTCAAGTCCTTTATTTACAGTCAGTTGAGGTCATCGAGGTAGATTTATCAACTCCAGAAAGGGTCTACAAAGGGACCAGAAACTGGGTCAAGATTGTAAGCTATTAAATGCATCGGTTGTGTTGTAAGTACCAGACTTGATCAGTTTGTAACTGATCTGTTCTACTTCTGTGTAGTTCAGTAGTCACTCTGCATGTAGAATTTCAATGTCATGTTTTCTAATGAAACGTTTCAAGTTTGGGTGGAAGCCAAGATTGGCACCACCAAGAATGCTTGACAACCCAACACCTGATTATGCCAAAAGCTATGCATCTGTCATTGGGGCATTTAGTGCTAAGTTAAGCGACATTGCCACTATACTGCACCCTACAAACTCTCAAATGTGAGTCTGCCAAGCTATTTCACAGAACTTCCCTCCATGTGGGACCATCTCACTAACTGTGGGTAACACATTTGAGTAGGTCACAACTGACAGACAACCTTTCCAATCCAACTACTGACTTAGGTTTTTACCGAGTTCTGACAACACTGTATGAATGTCTTCCAATGAGGCCTTTAGATTAAGGGAAAATCATGACAAAAATAACATTTTGACATTACTATTTTACTAAATAAATAATCTACATAGCACTTAATAATACACGTCCTTGCCAAAGTATTTAACCCCCTGACCAAATCTCAAATTTTACTGAATTACAAATGCTACATTTAAATCCCTCAATGCCACTTTTGCTGCATTAACTGGAGTAAGCTTTTTGAGGTAGGTATGTACCAGTTCTACACACAGTTTTTAAGTAGTTTTGCTCAATTCTACTTTGCAGATTTGTAACAGGATGTTCAGGTTGTTTGGATAACACTTGTCAAATAGTGCCACAGATTCTCAATATGATTGAGATCTGAACTGGGCAACTGTAGGACAGTTATATTTTTGTTCTGGAACCACTCCAATATGGCTTTGGCGTTTTGTTTGGGATCACTGTGTGCTGAAATATTAATTTTCTTTGTTAGGGACTGAAAAAGTTTCTCTTGTAGTAATAATTGTTGTTTTTTGAGTGAAATATACATAGTTCTGACAGTGTGAAGCATTTGTGCACATAAGATTAGATTGATTCAACTTTGTCATTGAACAGTACAAGTACATTACAACGAAATGCAGTTAGCATCTAACCAGAAATGCAAATAGAAAAGGGCAGAACATTTACAGAAGTATTTACAAGTAATACGTATGCGCATTTCAAATGGAATATTTAGATGTGCAATGAAAGCAAATGCTGTGAAAGTGGAAATGCTCAATGTGCAATTAAGGCAAATAGAGTGTAGGATCTGAGAATTAACTACATTATGAATGTACGTTTCATTGGAAGTGAATGTGCCTAGATAATGACACGCCCCTCAATATATATATAGCTGGTTAACCCCGATTACAGTGAGAGAGAGAGGGACAAGGAAGCGTTTGAGCCTGTAACATCATGTGCTAATAGACTATCAATATGCTGCAATAAACAATTGAATTACTCTCACCCTTGAGAACCGAGTACACAAGTTATTATTACCACCACTATACGACATGGCTGATTTCTAACAAGGGGATGGCAGAAAAAGTATAGTGTATGTTACAAGTGGGATAATAATTGTGTGTACAAATTGCAATAGAAAATGGCATTCTAGATGTGCCTTTGAGACAAATTGAAGGAGTAAGGTAGCATGTGCAACTGGGATTCAGAGATCGCAGCAATGAGGTCCCTGAGGTTGACATGTGTATGTAACAACTGTAAAAATACAAGCATGATGGCAATTCTAGATGTGCAAAGAGGCTAATTGAATGTGCAATGTGCATGTGCAACTGAAATGCAGGGATAGCAGCAGTGAGGTTCCCGAGGTAGACATGTACCTGTAAAATCTGAAAACTCGCATTATCAGACTTTGTAAGGCAGTGACAGAGTAGTACAAGGGAGTAGGGCAACAAGGTCCCTGAGAGGCGGGGGGGTATGTTTAGAAGTGGGTCATAGAATTCACAGAGTTCTCTAGGTCACAGAGTTAAGCAGTGTTACACTAGATGGAAAGAAACTGTTCCTGAGCCTGCTGGTATGGGAATTAAGAGACCTGTACCGCCTGCCTGATGGTAGGAGAGCAAACAGTTTGTGGAATGGATATAAAGTATCCCTGACAATCCTGCGCACTCTGTGCAGACACCGCTTGCGTTGGAGGTCTACGATGGCAGGAAGCTGGGCACCAGTGATGTGCTGGGCGGTTTTCACCACCCGTTGCAGGGCCTTCCGATCAGCACTGTGGTGTAGATTGTCAGAACACCCTCGATTGTGCAGCTGTAAAAGTCCATAAGGATCTTGGAAAGACAGGCTTTTTTCAGCCTCCTCAAAAAGTACAGGCACCGTTGCGCCTTTTTGACTTAAGGCATAGTATTTCTCTCAAATTAGACTGGAAGTAAGAGCTGCCTCTCTAGCTCATGTTTAAGGAACACTGTCTATGTTTAGACAATTCGGCTCTATCTTCCTTCCATCTCAGCCAATACATTTTTACTATATGTGTATGTCCACTCCAGAATTTTTTTTCAACCACTATGCAGCTAGGAATGCAAACTAATTTGATGAAAAAACGAAAGTTTGACTTTTATGTTTTAGCCATTTTGTGGAGACTCTTATCCAATATAATGTACCAGAAAAATGTAAGTTAACTGCCATGCTCAGGGTCAAAATTACATATTTTTCACCTTGCTGCTTCAGGCTTTGACCTAGTAATCTTTAGGTTTCCAATCAAATACTATTACTGTTGGACTGCTAAACTGCTGCCTACCTTTTGCATAGGATCACTAAACAATATAGCAGCTTAACTTATGCTAGTTAATGACTGTATATTTGCTTTTGATTGGCTGATAGAAACACAAGGCAATGAAAGAAGAGTTATTTAAACATGGACGGAGTATAGTGAATTGATGTCGATTACAATAATTTATTGTTCCAAACTACTCAGTTATTGTGCTTATGTTAATTTTTGACTTCATGATGTTTCACATTTCTGTCATCGTCATGAGGACCTTTTTAAGGTGGCATTAAAATTGAGTATTTTACAATCACGCGCACATGTCTGTAAAGAGACACATGACATACTTTATCACATTGTAAGTCTTTTCTAGTTGAAACGGGGAAGAAAGGACAACGTTTCCAGTATGTGCATCAATTTCGTCATGCTTTTAGGATATTGTGAGGACTCATTCATTTCCCTAGGTTTACTCTTTAATTTAACGCATGCCTTCACATGCAACCACCTATTAGGCACAGATGCTTATAAAATGTATTTCATAAACCTTGTACCTTTTGTAAATGCACACATAGTTGCCCAAACCACATGTAATATGGAATTAAACTGCCACTTTACAATCTGGTTATGAGAGTCTCTGGAGCTTGTGTGACCCAGCTTTCAAAATAGTCTCCTTACGCATTGGCATTACAACACGACAGCAATCTCGTCTAATACCAATCATTCCAATACTGTGAAAGCGTGTGTTTGTTGATAGTGGTGGGTGTGGAATTCATTTCAAAACAAAAACATTGAGGTCATGTGCCTAATTAGCTTGTTTCACTATGACTCATCATTTTCTCTGATTTACAGTGTCCCGCTGACGCTCCTTCAGTAGCCTAAGCATGCACTGACGTCAAACGGGAGTGTTACAGAAACTATAGACAAAGACAAGAAAGATGGATGGCAATTTTGGAGGTATATGAGAAAATGGAATACAAGCAATTTCTGCAAAGTATTGTGTTTAAATAACAAAAAAGACAAACTAGGCAAGCCTGGGTCAGGTGACCCGGGGTAGGAGTGCAGAGAGCAAGGGATGAGGCTTGAAGGGCAGCTATTTATGGGCCAAGACCATCTTTTTTGTGAGAAGTGGCAAAGAACTGGTTCCTGTAGATGTTGTTCGTAATAAACGTATAACATCATGAGCTGCACCTTATCCCACAGCTCATTAATAACCCAGGAAGCTACGCAAGGGTGCGATGAGTGGATTTTAGCTCTGCATTTAACACCCTTACACCTGAACCTTTGGGAATCATGAAGCCATTACTTTTTGTTCATTTCAGGAACACAATTTTATTTCATAACTACAATGAGATTGTCAATATTGCATTGCAATATCACTTAAATGGTTGGCTGTGTGTGTTCAAGGCAAACAGGTAATTACATACCGTGAGTAAGACAAGGGTTCCAACCTACGAAGTTGCGCAAGTAATAAAAGAGCATGAGGCAAGAGATTTCAATCTAAGACAATGTGCATGCAAGTCCATGTCTCTAACCACTATGCTACTGAACCATGAGTACTTACTAAGCAGAATTTCAGAATTATTAAAGACATGCATGTACTTATGGTGCAGAGTACTGTGTAGAACAGGACACTGATTTTATTCAATTAGCTAACCTGTAGATCCATGTTTGAGGTTTTACAAATTATAAGTTTTGAAATGAGCTATATACCTTGCTACATACTGTGACGACTACGCCATCTGCATCTCATCCTCCCCCTGCAGGAGGCGGACCTCGGCGCTCGACGTCACCGGCCTTCTAGCACCACCGCCCGTCATCAATCCATTGCACCTGTTGTCCTGTTTAGCGCACCTGTTTCTCATCTAGTCATTACCATTCCACATATATATGTATCCTCTGTTCCCCCTGTCTTTGCGTG
>JACXGJ010014155.1:0-15231 GCA_016801105.1 Esox niger | reverse complement strand
GACATGAGGACATAACAGGACAGAGTGAGACAGCTCCTACAGACATGAGGACATAACAGGACAGAGTGAGACAGCTCCTACAGACATGAGGACATAACAGGACAGAGTGAGACAGCTCCTACAGACATAACAGGACAGAGGGAGACAGCTCCTACAGACATGAGGACATAACAGGACAGAGTGAGACAGCTCCTACGGACATGAGGACATAACAGGACAGAGTGAGACAGCACCTACAGACAAGATGACATTACAGGAGAGAATAAGACAACAACTACAGACATGAGGACATAACAGGACTATAATGCAATATAAATGAAAGGATAAAGAAAATTAAGCATGTCAATAAAGAAGGATAAAGGAGAAGAAATAAAGGTGAAAGGAGTAGAATGAAGGAAATTTTGACCTCATCAAACTACAGAACCTGGTTCCAGTCAAAGTTCCAGTAACATATTGCAAACACCAGGAGCTCAGAGATTTTATTCTGGCAACCACTCCAACCAACTTGTTGGCATGGAGGTAACGTCCTGCCATAGTTTGAGACATGGTGATCAAGATGTAACCAAGTTGTACAAACATTTTTTAAATCCTTTTAGCCACTTCATAGACACCCACTTAAAACGTTTCCAAAAATTCAGATGAACTTTCAAATGCATAATCTTAATCAGAATATACATCAATTAGATCTTGTTCAAAAGAAAATAAATCATCAAGAAATGTTATTTTGAACAATTGCCAATAATTCCAGAGGTCACTCTAGATAAAGGAAGAAAAAAGGAGAAGGCTATAGAAAGATAAATGACATAGAAGTGAAAAGAGCAGAGCTGAGAACTGGTTTCCAGCAGTTTAACTGGATAGGATCCAATAGCCAGCATCTACGACGGTTAGTGATTTAGACAAAAAAGAATAAATTCTCAACAAAACTGCGTTCCAAATATTGGAGTGTGTTGAGATCAGACCACACTTATATAGGGAAGCGCAACACTACTCACCAATTCACAGTTCTCCTTCTGCATAATGAGGGCGTCTAGCTCCTCCTGGCGAGCATCCAGCTCCTGGGAGATGGAGAAATAGGAAACAATGTTAACCACCAATCTCCTCAACGACACGCCCAAACAGGCCATCATGTCAAACTGTTACTGGCAGACCAATGCAAGTTCACTGTAAATAAGAAAAGTCCATTTGTAACAGCTGTTTTCCACACCACAATGGACTACTGCTAGAATACCTTAGTCTGTGTTAACAGATAGAGCAGCTGTTGGTTCCATACATACTGTCACAGAGTTCTGTGGTAGAATCTAGAGACCCAGCAATAGGATCAGAGCCTGTACTCACTAAGCCTTTGACAGTAAGGGCTCTGATCTAGGAGAAGGCCCTCCAGTCCATAAACGTCTCATTCATCACAATCTAAAAGGGCTGAACTGATCCCAGATCAGAGCTAACCTGTAGCAGCTTGTCGTTGTTGACCTTCATGGCAGCGTACTGTTCCTGTTTTTCTGGAGACATCTTCTTGATGATATCATCAGCAGCCTGCTTCTCCCTCTCCATCTCCTCCTCCACTGCCCGAATCATCTCCTCCTTCCTACATAAACCACAGTTAAGACACTAATGGGGTCGTATGCCGGGTAAATGTGTGTACTACATGGGGAAAAGTAGTATAATTTGGGAGTCCAGGGAAGCAGGAACATGACCATTAGGATAAAACACTAAAAGGTCAATACCCAAAGCCAGGCAGCATTTCAATAGCTGCAGCGCTTTAATTACATATTGAATGAAGGCACACATGCTCATGTATTGAAACAAAACTCATTCTATTTAACATGGCCTTACCACCACTTGGCTTCCAGCCTGAAGCTGGGAATCATGTCTTCAAAACACTCATTGTGAAGAAACAAATAACTGCAGGGAATACATTTCACGTGATGAAACATTAACAACACTAGCAAAATGTAAGCAAATAGCTTTTTGACACTTCGATATCCAGTGTTAAAGAATGTGATGTGCTGTGACACTGTTCTTCATTTCATTGTTACAATGAGTTATCAAGCAACACAATGTAAAGTTTGTTGAAGAAATCTGTCAAGGCTCAAGTTGACTACAAAACCCACAAAGCAATGTTGTATCTAGCCGGGCTGGTTCGATACATTTCCACCTTAGTGTCTAAGTAGTTAGAAAACATCTAAATACACACAATACCAAAGTATCAGCAAATGAAATAGTTGTATAGCAGTCAAATCGCTTTGACTAACTTGAGTTGAAAACCTACCATGTTCAACTTGGTAAAGACTGTGATTGTAGCTCAAAGCAGAGTTTTTGCAATACAGTGACGGATACGCACTAACTGCATCGATTCATCGTTGTTCAAACTGGGACTGTAAAGCATTTCTTCAGGTTCGATACCCCAAAGACTTTGATTTGAAATCAAGCAGATTAAGTACTGATTCGTAGCTTTTATTTGAGGGGATTTGTGTACAGATTGCATTTACCATTTGGAAATACATTTTTATTATTCAGCTGTGGATAAAATGAAGAGACCACTGCACCTTTTTCTTCCTTTCCAAAAGTCAAAAAGGAAAGTTTAGAGTGTGGAACTGAAGCGTTCAATTTGCAGTGGCCTCTTGATTTTTACCCTTCTGTTCCTCACTTATAACCTTCATTTTCAACTTCATTGGAAAAGAAAGAAAAAGTAGCAGTGGTCTCCTAATTTTTTTCAGAGCTGTATACACATTTTAACCAGCGCCCCCAACAGTCAATTTTTTTAATCCAGATGTTTTGGCATATACACCGATCAGCCATAGCATTTTGACAATCCTAATATTGCATAGCTGCCCTTTTTGCCACCAAAACAGCCCTGACCTGTTGAGGCATGGACTCCACTAGACCTCTGAAGGTGTGCTGGAATCTGGCATCAAGACGTTAGCAGCAGATCCTTTAAGTCCTGTAAATTGCGAGGTGGGCCTCCATGGATCGGACCTGTTTGTCCAGCACATCCCACAGATGATTGATTGGATTGAGATCTGGGGGATTTGGAGGCCAAGTCAGCACCTTGAACTCGTTGTTGTGTTCCTCAAACCATTCCTGAACCATTTTTGCTTTGTGGCAGGGCGCATTATCCTGCTGAAAGAGGACAGCTTCATATGCAACAAACTGCGATGTACTGTGTGTTCTGACACCTTTCTATCAGTAGCAGCATTAACTTTTTCAGCAGTTTGAGCTACAGTAGCTCATCTGTTGGATCGGACCACACGGGCCAGCCTTCACTCCCCACCTGCATCAATGAGCCTTGGCTGCCCATGACACTGTGGCCGATTCACCGCTTTCCCTTCCTTGGACCACTTTTGATAGTTACTGACCACTGCAGACCAGGAACACCCCACCAGGGCTGCAGTTTTGGAGATGCTCTGATCCAGTCATCTAGCCATCACTATTTGGCCCTTGTCAAAGTCACTCAGATCCTTCCACTTTCCCATTTATCCTGGTTCTAACACATCTACTTTGAGGACAGAATGTTCACTTGCTGCCTAATAAATTCCACCCACTGACAGGAGCCATGATGATGAGATTATCAGTGTTATTTACTTCACCGGTCATAACGTTATGACTGATCGGTGTATACAAAGTAGTAAGAACATTTATTTATTGTCCCAATCCTTACATAGGATAATTAATTTGGACTACTGATAGTTGATGTGTTTTAGTATGCATGCAGATCTACCCTATTAGGGGATCTGATCTGAAGGTTACTGTTTTTTTTAAAACAATTGTTGGATAATGTGTTCCGCCTTCTCTTCAGTTACCGGATTATGTTGCATTACTACACAGCTGCCTGATTTCAGAACACTTAGAATGTTAATTATGGTGAAATCGTGATGAGATTCTGGTAATGGATTACCTCTTAAGTCTTTGTTTATGGATGTCCATAAAGTAAAGAGAATTAGGATTTCTGTCGAGTAATGAAAAGCAAAAACAATGACTTGAAAAACAGTTATGATCGCACCTTACGAGGACAAAGTCTGAAACGTACAATTCACAAGACACGTTGTGGTTAATCTTTAGCTACCTAGGGAACATACATGCTGTGTCTTCTATAACACTGGCCAAAGTTCTTTCAGCTGGCTATGCTCTCATTCCAAGGAAGAGCTTCACTTCACTCCTCAACCCATACAGGTAAGAACATTAACAAAACAACTGCAATGTACCCACAACTTATTGGGTTTGACAATGATTCATTAATAGTGTACTCTTATTAACCAATGCATCCAGTAAGCTTGGTATTCTATGAATAAACACATGCATGACACATTTTCAAGTTGGATAAGGAAAAGTGTGTGATATTATAGTACACAATATCAAAAGGTAATCCGTGTTAAGGAATAGCTGTTTTATCCTGGAGGTATTTGACTGTTCTAGGCTATAGTTGGTAAAGCTTAAACTAGATTCCTCTCCAATTGATACTCCGTCCCAAGAAAACCTGAATATGCTTTAATGATGATCATTAGATTGATCCATCCAGCCAGCAAACTAGCTAGTCACTGAATGAGCCAGCCAAGCAGCAAACCAACCAGCCAAACGGCCAGCCAGCCAAAGAATGTCTGTGCGAATGAGAGAAGATAAACACAGAAAGTCAGAGAGGGCAAAAGCTGGCTAAAAGATAACAAGCCTTTGGAAAGTTTCAGAATACAAAGCTCCTCTGTGTGTTTTTCTTAGAAACATTATTCAGACAAAGATGAGTCTTCTCCAAAGCTAGAGTCTTGTGGCATTAATAGCTGACAACGCCTTACAGAGGGAGGAGGCAAGACATTGAATAGCTCTTTTAAGAAACCTGTACTTCACATTGTTACAGTGTATTTGTTCTGCAGTCTGAATAGCTACCCACTGGATATTATTCTCTTTGACATGTTATCACTGTTGAAGGGAACGAACATGGTGGTTCAGGGACTACTGCTACTTTGGCTGGCAAGCACAACACTATCTTCTGGAGCAGCGAAGGTTGAGGAGCTCCTGGTGAGTGGATCTTCTAAACTAAAGAGTAGGAGGAAACTTTTTCAAAATTCAGATAAAAGTCTACATTCTGAATAACATAAACCCTGTGTCATCCTATTCACAGACTCGAGACTTGAGCAACCATAAACTGAAATCCATACCTACAAACAACTCTGGAAACATCACCAAGCTTATTTTGAGCAATAATTTTATAAAGATGACCAGTGAAGATGAAGCTATTCTGCAGAACTACTCAAGCCTGACTGAGCTCAATCTTAATGGCAATTTGCTGACTGTTCTGCCAGGGAAGCTGTTTAAGACCATGTCAAAGCTTCAGGTCCTCCGCTTGTCCAACAACACAATCAAAACACTGGAGCCTAAGGCATTGTCTGGCCTGGTTAACCTGAGGGAACTGGACCTGTCCATGAACCTTCTGGAGTCATTTCCTGGGGACCTATTGGCTGAGGTGAAGAAGCTGTCCATCCTCAGGCTGAAGGGCAATAAACTACAGACGTTAAACATCTCTACAGATCAAAACCACTTACAGAAGCTCGATGTGGAAGACAATTCATGGAACTGCACGTGTTCGTTTCTGAACCTGATTAACTTGCTGACCGACTCAGGTGTCAATATAAGTAAGCACATTATTTTCTACCATTTAACTTTGAATCCCCATGGTTAATTTCTATAGGACTGCATGCATGTCCTTCCTTCCTTATTGAATACTGACATCTACTGACAACAATGTGTCACTGAGCAGTAATATGTACATTTCTGGGGACTGGATATGTGTTTCTGTACTAGGCTCCTGTGCAATTTGTACCAGTCCTGAAGAGCTGGCATATAAACAAATAGTGGACAACACTACCCGCTGTTTAATAGAACCACCACCGCCTACCACAAAGCCTAGTTCAGCCCCAGACACTACAAACACAGCTGCAGGCAAAAAGAACGCAAAAGTCTCTGACAAAGGTAAGGGGGAAAAATACATTAAATCACATGACAAGTTCTACAGCAGATCAGTGGTTTCCAAGTGGTTTGAGAGAATGCCAAGAGTGTGCAAAGCTGATTACTTTCTAGAATCGATACTGAAATTTGATTTGTTTAAAACTTTTATGGCCACTGCATGATTCCATGTGTTAATTCATAATTCTTAAATCTTCAATGTGGACAATAGTAAAATATAAAAAAATCCCCTTGAATTAGTAAGTATCCAAACGTTTGGCAAATAAGCCCTTTGTTGGGGGCATTGCAAATCGTTTTGCTGCTGTGTTCACTAATGAAGTCCCTGGGCTGTGTGCCTCTGTGCTTTCCTGACTCCAGACGTGGAACCGGGCAGCAGCAGGCCATCATTGGGGAACACCTGGAAGTTTCTCCTGGGTGTAGTTGTCATTGCCCTGACAACCTCTATGGTCATTGTGTGTGCCGTCAAGTCCCCATCCTGGTACAAGCTGCTTTTTAACTATCGGCACCAGCGACTGAGAGAGGAGGAGGACAGCAACGTGTTCACCACAGGGCGCTACTCAAACTTCAGCCTGGACACGGAGCAGACGGAGACCACTACTAATGATCTAGAAAACGGGGTGGAAAAGGACGACGAAGATGATGGATACATAGAAGACCGCTACATTGAAGATGGGGACTATGAACCCTGATGGACCCCAGCATGAAGAAATTCTGATCCCAGATCAGTTTTGCGGTCTTGCAATTCCTCTGGTCATTGCTGCTCCTGCAGTGAGTGTGCATGTGCTCGTGTGTGTGACTTGAACAATGGACAGTAATTTATCTATTCTAGTTAAAAATGAAGAAATAAATTACTGAATAACAAAGCCCCAACTGTCAGACCTTACTATTCGTTTTACAAAGGGCCTTCCTACTAACTGACAAACTCAAACGGCTTGGGGTATGTACACCTCTGTGTCATCTGTGAACTCACCCCACACATCAGCAATGAAGAGTAGAAGGGTAGGTAGATATGATGGTTGTAAGCCCAGTTTAATAACGTAGCCTCGACTCCAGGGTAAACACCCCTAACCTTAGGACTAGTCCAACACAGTTTCTCATCACATTTGAAAGACAGCAACCTACGCCGGGGAATGTGCCGTTCAGTTCACTGGGGCGGTGGAATTTAAATCAGACCAGTGGGAAGAATGCCCCCTACTGGTCTTCCAATTCCACTTCCAGCATCATCTGGTCTCGGTCCAGGGAGCCAGCAGCACTGACCATGCTCAGCTTCAGAGGCCAGACTGCAGTGGGATTCAGGCTGCTACGCTGCTGGGACCAAACACTTACTTCTGCCACAAATCATTATTCATTGTGAATGTCGTTAAAGGTTCATTCTCTTCTCATCAGACTAGACATTCCTAAATATTGCATACACTTGTAAATATTTCCAGGTTTTGAAAGCTTTTTAGGTAATGATTTAATTTCCTTCCAAAGTTGTACTGCTCAAAAACAAGGTGTAGATAATCAACACTTTGTCATAAAAAAAATCTGAGTACTTACTCTCGTCTCTCTGTGAATATGACATCCATGCTGTGGGCCTCTCTGTCATTTTGTGCTTTCAACTATAAGAAAATAGCAGGATTCATGAGTGCATCTTGCTGATAATGTTTACTGTGGGCATAAAGGCACCACCGCACCTTTTTCTCTATTTTACAGAACAGTTGAAAAGGAACATTTGAGGGAGGAACAGAAGCGTCCAATTTTTTTTGTGATCCTTTCATTTTAACCCTTCTTAACCGTTCCTCACTCAAAACCTTCCTTTTCAAATTCTTTGGAAATGAAAAGGTGCCGTGGTCTCTTCATGGTTTCTGGAGCTGTATAATACAGCTCAATCCTCCAGTGCACTCACCTTATTGAAGTCATTCATAACTTCTTCCATCTCGGTGTTGGTGTTCAACTTGTCAACTAGCTGGAATGTTAAGACAACAGCATTCACTTTTTTTACAGTTATTTTACCATGTGAGTAAGACTGAGAACAAATTTTCCGTAATGAACTAGGACCAACAACGAGAAGTTTTGCACCTTGCCAGCTTGTTTATACATCCTGATACAACCAATATTTTACTGATCAGATGCTCTAACCACTTGGCTACATTGTCACACCAAAAACAATGAATAAATATGATGAATATTTTCAACACTACACATGCATACCTCCTTATTTCCAAAAGCCATTAACATCACATCTTATTCAATTTACCATGTTGTAATCTGCCAATTGTCCCTGAAGATCTTTCAATTCACCAGCCAGTCCTTCCGCTCTACAGGAGACAAAGAAACTGGACCATTTAAGACCATCAACATAAACCTTTGTCGGATAATGACATTGTATGAACAAACTGATTGCAGACAGGCTGGAGATTACAGTGTTTGGACAGCAACCAAAAGTGTGCATGTGCAAACCCCAGAGCCAGCAACATGTTGTGATTTACACATGGTCCGTGCAAGGCTGTAAAATCACTCCAATGTAAATGATAAAAATACAAGTGGCTATGGGTGGTGGTCTGTACTATTTGTCCACAACGTATGGCATTGCTGACCTTTTCTCATAAGAGAGGTAGACAGAGTTCTCCTGATTGAAGGTATCGATCTCCTTCTGCAGTTTGCTGGTCTCTATTGTCAGTTCATTGACCTTACTCCTGAGGATAGAAGACCACGTTCATTGTTTGCAGACCTAAGCATAGAACAATGTATGATGTCTGGACTTTCATTTCTTGTTAGTCCTTACCTGAGGAGTCCGAGGTAGTAGGATTTATCTAGAATCTGCCTCTGAGGACCTTGCAAATAAGACAGTAATCGGGTGTCATTTAGGATAGACGGACATCTTTAAGCCTCTAATAAGGTAGTTGTATTCTATATGGCAATTCTGAGCGGTTGTATCAGTTAAATGTTGTACCAGAAACACACAAGAGCTTTATGAATAACTTTTATTGAATGTGTCACACTACAATAAAGTGACCTGCGAGGACAGATATTCCAGTGAAATTAGCTACATTCAGTTACATACCCTTCACGCCTGTCTTCATGCCACTCAGGCCCTGCTGGGTGACCGGACGGTCGGCTACTTTGATCTGAGCAGACAGAACCCCAGGGGTTCCCAGGTTTCCCCCTCTTGTTCCAGGACGTCCAGACCCAGGCACCATCTACACATTGCACACCGGATGCATTATTAAACCGTACCTGCCTCCTGTTCTCCGCTCTCATGTACTGCTACAATATTCGGATGCATTTCGAATCCCTACGCGCTCATAAACAAACACTAAACTCATGTTTGTTGTTGCGTGTTTTGACTGTTTCTGTATGAGAACCTTTTTTGTTCCCAGAGAACGGTTTTGGGTTCCAGTTAAACATTTAATCAAGTTGGCAGGTGAATAAACCCCAGCTACGAGCTGAGGAAATAAACGTTAACCATTGTAGTAAGGTCGCTAGCTATCCTACCCCAGTTCCGACCCTGATGGCTGTGGGTGGAGGTCTGATGGCTGTTGGGGGTCTTCCAGCGGTGGGTAGAGATCCACGACTCATCGGTCTCCCTGAAGGTGGCCTCTGGCTCGCCATCTCGTCACCGTTTCTCTCCTTTTCACGTCATACAGAAGAATGTAGTATTTCAAAAACAAGCAACTAGTGTGATTTTAAAACGATGTTTTGAAAACTACGGCGCTGCATGTAGCCAGCTAACAAATGTACACGAGTGTAGCCAGCGACCGTATTAGTAGCTTACGAAGCTGGCTAATTAATGGACGAGTTGCCTTGTCATTTTACTACCATTTATTTTTAATACCTGATACTGATAGAAGTTTGCCAACTTACCTCGTGTTTCGAATAGGGTATCGCACCGGTCTATATGACCAGTTTAGGCAACTGTTATTTTGTTTTAGAAATTAGCTGACAAGCTAGCAGTAGAATACCCTTTACGTTACCACAGCAACCAACCGTTATCGCGAGACTTTTAAAGGAGAGCACTTTACGCCTATGCGTGACGGAACTTGGAAGTTTACTGACAAATTTATATTTGGTCCAGTGGAGGGCGTACATTCTACATTTTGTACGTTGCCTGTAATTTATACAGGTTAGAAAATCATTGCGCATGTGCCCAGTGCTCCGCCATACAGTGGGATTATCGGCTTCCTCTTTGGAGAAAACTTGGCCTGCCTTCCTGCCTGCCTATGCATTGGATTTGATTATATTTGTGTTTCGGTCCTCGGTATGGACTCTCAAAAAGTAAGTGCATCCGAATTCATATCGATTCTGATTCTGTCGTCAGCTGTGCATGGCATATTGCGGGCAACATTGTGTCCAAGCTGCACCGTTAGTTGAAGTGGTAGTTGTGTGTAATGAGACGAGCTTGCTTAGAAAGATCGGAAGCATATCCAACATTAGTTAAGTATCACGCTGTTTTGTCATTGCGAATCAGCAATATGCGGCATCAAAAAAGAAATCGGTTGCTTTTAACGAATCGTTATACGTAGTTGGAAATTGTAGTCATAGTTTTTCTTTAGAACCCTACCTTCTTGGAGATTCATTCTTATGGGGCTGTGGTATTAACACGTTTTCGCTGTAACACCTCAATCATTTTATTTGACACTGGTCTTGTTATTTGATATGATGGTACAGTTACACTTTCTGCTAATTTACTTGCAGGCAATTATTTCTTTCAGTGACAGTGGTCACAGTAGGTGTGAAAGTCATTGAATTCTTTGTTATATATTCTTAATTGTATTGTGTGTGCAGTATCGGCCGTTTGTTTATTTGCCTGCCAACTGGGATCAGATATTTTCTCTGAACTTAATAATCATCATAACTCAAAAAACATGAATTGGTATTTTTGTGTGGTCTTGTCATGCTTCTCAGAACATGTCGGGAATTTTTTTAGTCATTTTAGAGGTATTAGATTTGTTTTTGAAAGTCAAATTAGGCTTCAAGTTAATTGATAAGGGCCTACAGGAATCAGATAATTTTCTGGTCTTTGTTTTGTTTTCTATTATCAGTGTAACTAGGGTGTGACTATTAAACAGGAAGAGGACATGTGCCTCTCTACTTATGTTCTGGATGAAGAAAGGAAGCACGTACATTTCTACTTATTTTCTGGATGAAGAAAGGAAGCACGTAAATTACACTAAATGGAAAGCATAACCGTTAGCAAGTGTTGTCAATCTAAGCTTTTTCTAATTGTATTACTAAATAGAGAGGTCACACTGGTGGAACAAGCCTCTTATAGCCCTTGCTGTCTGAAAAGAGGGAGTGACATCATCCTAAAGACACAGTGACACCCGGAATGGAAATTACTCGAGTAAGGAGCTATACTGTCGGTGGTGACAGCGGACTGTAATCACACGTTAAGGACATTAATCTGTTTGAATTGGTTTTTTAATTAAGTGTCAATCTCCAGCAAAAGCCATTAGATTTTCATCGAATGACGCCTAATTTGCAGGGTGGAAAGTTAGCGGCGTGTGGATCTTTTTCTTTTGTAAAATGGACGTTTTTTTGTTGTGCACTGGAAAGTAAAATGTACATTAATTTAATTGCATGTATCCGTTCCAGGTCTTTCTACTGAGTCTCACAATATTTCCTGTTTTGAACCAATCCTGTTTGTTTGAGCTGTCATTAAATGTGTTTTACTGGGAGTATCTGGCCGATTAGAATGCTCCCACTGAAATAAGAGTTGACAACATGGAGTTGACATTTGTCTCCCAGGCAAAAGCCTTTGCTGTGGCTACTGTATAGCACTAGTGACTACTGGTCACTTCATATTGTAAACAGAAACACTAGAGATCTGCAGATACCACTCTTATCATACATCCAGTTGTTTCAAAAGCCTTAATTCGACCAAAGAACCTACAAAACTTCCAAGAACAGTGTCTGAGATTTTTCTCAGACATAGCTCTTGGGAGGCAATGACTGGGTTCAGCTGTGCATCTCAGTAGGAAACTGTTATAGTCTGCTTAGAATAGTAGGATTTAAGTCCCGTTAAACCTGTCCCTTTGTAGCTTTCGTGTATAGCACAAGCTGCTACATGACTGCTATAGCCAGGCGTGTGTATATCAGCTGCTGTTACATCGCTGTTATATAACCTGGCTAATCTCACTTTGAGTTTGCTGTTGTCAATTAGCATTGGGTTATCTAGCAACTAAATGAGTATCAATTGGGAAGGGTATGCTAAAGCCTTCAGCAATATTGTGAATCTCTAGCTTATCTCAAGGCACATTGGAGCCCAGACTACTCAGTTGCTAGTACCTGTCTATTCCTCTCAGAACTGCACTAGTGCCTAGGGGTCAGGGGTTAGAGACAACGCTTGTTTCTGGACCTGATCTATAGGAAATGTCATGTTTTAGGGTTTATAAGTATGTATGGATGTTCATGTTTACTTCCAGTGTACATGCATGGTGTTCACTAAACTGTCTGGGGTGTTAGGCAGCAGCTTTAAATAGAAGTGGAGCCCTAATCCTCCAAACTGCCTAATCATGTCCTGTTGCTCAGTTGCACGGCCGCCCCGTCCCATCGGACGCTCAGAACCCCCAGGAAATTTCAGACGTCTGTCAACTGTCAAATGACTCCATATAGAAGTCCAGTAAACCAAAAATATATATTGTATGTGAGATTGGTCCTACAATAGGAAATGCCCTTCATCTATCCCCTGTAGCTCACCTTGTGAGAGCATGGTACTGTCAATGCTTACAGGGACAGTTAGTACTATATATTACATGTCCTACACAATCCGGATTCTACTTGCTTCAGCAAATATTAATATCTGGTATTGATTAGTTGGAGTTAGTGGTGCCGCTATGGATATAACATGTTGGAATATGACATTAGGTCATGGGTCACGCCCCTTATAGTTTCAAGTTGTATTGTTCCTATGATAATCTGGATTCACATGGAAACTTAACTGGGTGGCGTCTTGGAGTCACTGGGTTGAATTGTATCTGTTGTCCCAGTCATCACGTATGTTGATGTGTGAGGCGCACTGAGTTCTGTCTGTCTGTGGATATTTAGGTCTATTTCTTCTCCGTGAATGGCTGATGCCTGAAGTCATGTGACACTTTAATGTGTCATATGACACATTACATTCAAAACCAAAGCAAATCCATCTTGATTGGATTTGTCAGGTGCTATTCTAATACAAACCTATAGAAAATCTTCTGTAAAATTATTATTTTCCTGAATATTACTGTCACCAGAGGTCAGACAGCATCACTTAGGCGTCACAGCATGGATAACTAATGAACGGGGAATATAAGTCATGCAGGCTAAAACACAGTCAGGCATAAAGTCTTATTTCCATACTGGTCCAGACTTCACTAAGGACCTAGTCCAGATTGACTCTGTAAACTATGGAACAGACAGGAGGGTTGTGGGGACATTAGGAGGAATCTTCATTAATAGTGTTGGCCCTCCATCTTCATGTGTTGACATAAACAAGGACACAGGTGAAAAGATGGAAGATGGTGCTTCATTTCCTACATAGTGCACTGCTTTGACTTGAGCCCCATAGACCCTATTCCAAAGTAGTGCAGTTACAACGGTCCCTGATGCCCCTCTCCTGTAGAAAGACTGTTAGAATATAATGATCCCCTCTCCTGTAGAAAGACTTAGAATATAATGATTCCCTCTCCTGTAGAAAGACTTAGAATATAATGATCCCCTCTCCTGTAGAAAGACTGTTAGAATATAATGATCCCCTCTCCTGTAGAAAGACTGTTAGAATATAATGATCCCCTCTCCTGTAGAAAGACTGTTAGAATATAATGATCCCCTCTCCTGTAGAAAGACTGTTAGAATATAATGATCCCCTCTCCTGTAGAAAGTCTGTTAAATTTAACAATTCCCTCTCCTGTAGAAAGACTGTTAGAATATAATGATCCCCTCTCCTGTAGAAAGACTGTTAGAATATAATGATCCCCTCTCCTGTAGAAAGACTGTTAGAATATAATGATCCCCTCTCCTGTAGAAAGACTGTTAGAATATAATGATCCCCTCTCCTGTAGAAAGTCTGTTAGAATATAATGATCCCCTCTCCTGTAGAAAGACTGTTAAATTTAACAATTCCCTCTCCTGTAGAAATAACTATATTCCCAGAAAGAATAGAGCAGTTTCAGCTTGACTTATTATGTAGGCCATTCACAGCAAGCCTTTAAGGCTGAGTTTGTCACAACATGGGCTACTGAATATGACGCTGTACAGAAACAAGGCAAACTCAGTCAAACATGTACAAATCGTATGTAGCTTTGTCCATTACTACCAACAACAAGCACGTTCACTCTCACCACACTGTACCAGGAATAGCCCCACAGTTGACCAGTGGAACTGGAGTTGCCATAACCAGGAGTCACATTGCTGATCTCAACCTGCCACTGGCACATGGTTAGGAAACACTGCAGATAGAGCGTCACGACACTGGCTGTGAGATGGTGTGGTTAAGAGGAGGCATGTGACCTGGTGGTTCAGAAAATTGTCTGTGTGTTCAGGACATGGCGTCTAGCTAAAAGGTGAATCTCTAAGGTCTCCTGCCAACTTATGCTGGTTTGACTCCAACCGTCTTGCCCTCAACGCAAACAAGGTTCGCAGCCCTGCTGATAAAAATGGTCCCATAACAGGATGATACGGATGCTACCATGCTAAATGGTCTTGAGGGGTGTGGTCTCAGGGGTAATTCATTTTGCACTACACATAGCATTTTGGCAGTAAGTGGTTTGGTGGCTTTATAATGGTAGGGCGGTAAGACTGTGTATCATAGTGAAGATTGCGTTATATTTTGCCTTCGTTTCACTGTTACATAGAGCACATCTGGGTTCTAAGTCTGGACAAAACCATGGAGGGGTACCAACCAGGTCATAGTGTTAGCATAGAGCATAATGGATCAGATCATAACTATGTCTCCCAGCTGCTAGTAGACAGACCTAACCTTTCTGATGTCAGATCAACTCTGGAAAAAAAATGTGTGAAAAAACAGCTTTGATTGGTGAAAGTACCAGGGGCCTCATTTATAAAACTTTGCGTAGGATTTGCGTCAGAAATGGCGTACGGATGAAACATAGGACGTGCGTACACACAGAAATATTCGGATTTATAAAACCGTGCGCACGCACATCCTACGCATTTTCCCCTTAATAAATCACAATCAATTCTAAATGTAGCGCAGCTTTTGCGGCTTCATGTCACGCCCATAGTTGCCCATAAATAGTCCTTGAAACGCCCACAAGTTAATATTCATAGATTGCGAAATAATGGCAAACATAGAGAGGAAAT
>JACXGJ010014154.1:0-15259 GCA_016801105.1 Esox niger | reverse complement strand
GAGGTGGTTGAGAGGAGGAGAGAGGGATGAGAAGGGGAGGAGAGGTGGTTGAGAGGAGGAGAGAGGGATGAGAAGGGGAGGAGAGGTGGTTGAGAGGAGGAGAGAGGGATGAGAGATCAGAGGCCCCAGCAGACGTTACCAGTATTAGTGATCCAGCCCTTTAAGTGGACAGCTTTAGAGTTTAGTTAGACCAACAGAAGACATGATCTCTTCCAGGCGATGGTGTGTGTGTGTGTGTGTGTGTGTGTGTGGGTGTGTGTGTAGGTGTGTGTGTAGGTGTGTGTGTGTGTGTGTGTAGGTGTGTGTGTGTGTAGGTGTGTGTGTGTAGGTGTGGGTGTGTAGGTGTGTGTGTGTGTGTTTAGGTGTGTGTGTGAATGTGTGTAGGTGTATATGTGTGTGTGTGTGTGTGTGTATGTGTGTGTGTGTGTGTAGTGTCACTGGGGCATGGGGACACATGCCCTAGAAGGACCAGCAGCAGTACAGTGTCCATATGGCTGGACCCTCCCTCGGGGGATGGACTCAAGCCTACTGTCTTCTACATCTGAATAGAAGGGATTTCATCTTAAAGGGACAATCTGGGATTAAAACAACAACTGTGGTCTCACCAGCACTCTGTTATACATGGCAAATGGGTGGGGCTTAAGAAATTACTTTATTCACATATGCATAGAGAGTGCACTGGTGTAATGGTAAAAACCTGTGATGTAATGGTAAAACCTGCGGTGTAATGGTAAAACCTGCGGTGTAATGGTAAAACCTGCGGTGTAATGGTAAAACCTGCGGTGTAATGGTAAAACCAGAGGTGTAATGGTAAAACCAGTGGTGTAATGGTAAAACCTGCGGTGTAATGGTAAAACCTGCGGTGTAATGGTAAAACCAGAGGTGTAATGGTTAAACCAGTGGTGTCATAGTAAAACCAGGGGTGTCATAGTAAAACCAGCGGTGGTACCACCAATTACAGTAAATTAAGATCCCAATAATCCAAACCCTTTACACACAAACTCAGTGTATATAGGTCCCAAATGGAACACTACCCCTGTGTGCCCTGATCATACAGAGTGCATTACACAGGGAATAGGGGGCCATTTGGGATGCAGCAGAATGCTGTCCGTCGGGGCCCAGAAAGTGAAGTGACAATCCGGATCAGGCCGGATCACAGTACCAAACCCCCGTCTGACATTCACATGGACATGAGAAGTGTATGTGTGTATGTGTGTGTGTGTGTGTGAGTGAGAGAGAGCACTGCCATTCTAACTGGTCATTTATCACACCAACGCATCACAGTGCATTGACTTTTTTCTCCCCAATGATCCCCTCCATCGCATCCTGTGCTGCTCACTGGGTTCCTCACAGGGAGGAGTGGAGAGCAGACAAAGGCCTTCTGGAGAGACACACCGAAACCACTAACTGCCCAGCAGGGTCCTTTAGTTTGCCATGAGACCTGAGGAGAACAGTCATCCAAGTCTCCAAATAGAGCAGAGGATGACAACCCAGAGAACAAGAAAGCTGCATTTGAATCAACCTCAGAATAACACGTGGTTGTTTAACTGGTATTGAACTGCTTTACAGAAATTGATGTCACAAAATTTGAGACGGAAGTTTTTAGTGGATTTTCTTTGGCATTTTAGGCATTGTAATTTTGGTTTGCATCGTCATAACTATTACTTACAAAACAGTTTGAACACCCTGAAGAATGTAGATGATTAAATTCAGTTGTTTTACTGTAAATTAATGATAGCTGACTGGAGAGGATTTCAGGGCCCTTTGTTCTTACAGTCAAAAGCCAAACACTGATGAAACTCTTTTAGCTGATCTCTCTAAAGCAGGGTTTCTTAACCTTGTTTGATGGAAACCCAAATATGAATGTAATTTTACAAGTCAAATAAAGCAGTGAGGGGACATAAGGATGGATTCATTCTTATCGAATGACCTTAACCCTCAAACCCTGAAGACCACCTTTTATCCAGAACTACAGATCACCAATTCATGGCCCAAATAAAGGTACAGACTGAATGAACCTCATGTATGTATTTCTAGTTTTGGGAGTTCTTGTGAGCTCTAACATAAAACAATAGTTTGTGTTGCTCTGGCCCACCCTGTATGACGGAACGGCCCACCCTGTATGACAGAACGATGAATTTACCTGAAGGTTCTTCATGGGGTGGGGGGGTCTGAAGTGTGTCATCCTCTGGGAATTGGAACCCACACCAGCTGTAAAAAGCAGGGTAAGACCATCTGTCCCCATACTCTGCTGTAAAACACACACACACACACACACACACACAGAGAAACAGAGCCAGACTTCTATTCTAGCTCTACAATACAGAGAGGATGTCCCCTCTTCTAGCTTTTCAATATAGAGCTTCCCCCTCCAGTCTTTTAGCTCTACAATATATGTCTGTCCCAAATAGCCAACATTTTTGATGGGGTTATTGCAAATATGATGTGAAAAAATGCAAATATCGATCTCTGGACTTAAAATGCCATTGTGTTATTTGGGTGAACTATTCGTTCAACTTATTAAACACCAGCATGGGTGGTGAGAAAACAGGATAATGGAAACTAAGCATAGAGTTCACGATGAAGATTTACAGATTCTCTGTTCCAGGGTCGTGCAGCGTTATCGAGTTCCGGGGTCGTGCAGCGTTATCGAGTTCCGGGGTCGTGCAGCGTTATCGAGTTCCGGGGTCGTGCAGCGTTATCGAGTTCCGGGGTCGTGCAGCGTTGTCGAGTTCCGGGGTCGTGCAGCGTTATCGAGTTCCGGGGTCGTGCAGCGTTATCGAGTCCGGGGTCATGCAGGCATTTAGCCAACAGTTTGGCAAAGGCTTCATGCCGTGAAGTATCACTCATCTCCACTGAAGTAATCGGACAGTAGGATGTTCTGGTCTTCAGGCGACCCGGAACGGCAGTTGACCATGTCACCGTAGTCATGGTGATGGTGAGCCTGCTGGTGGTCATTAGAGCTGAACTCTGGTTTTCATGTCTTCACTGGCCAGAGGTTGACAAACCCTGAGGCCCAGACAAACCCACGGGCGTTTGGGAAAGAATGGGTGGTAGCTGTCTAGCCACTGAAGGACAAGGCTCTATAGCACCATCAAAGGATCTCATCTCCTATAGAGATTGAGGAGGAGGAAATTAAAGATTCATTGTTAATAATGTTTTTTTGGTTACATATTTAAAGAATGCTTCCAAACAACAAAGACAGACCTGGCCTCGGCCGGCTTCCTTACTGCATTTCTGTTTTTGGGGAGACAAAGGGGTGGAGAGAGAGAGATGGTCCGGCCATAATAGCAGAGTTTATGAGAGCACTCAGCTAAGAGCCTGGGGAGAGTCTGGTCTGATGGTACTGTCTTGGAGCTTTAGAATACTCTCCCCACACACACACACACACACACACCATACTGACTGACTAGCTGCTATTATAAGATCAATACAAGGTAATAGATCAGATGGACTCCACTCAACCTCAGTCTTAATAGAAAGAGGAGCATGAGGAAAGCCATAGAGGAGACCAGGAGGTGAGGAGATGCAAGGGGCGTTATCCAGAAATCTCCTATTTAATGTTCCTCTTATGGGGAACACATGATAAACCAATATCATATTGTTTTATCATCGCTGTCATTTGCCTCAATAATTCATGGCAACAATTTAAAAAATATATATATTTAATCCTTATGATAATTTTCTGTTTCTTACTGTGTTATCATGAAACATGTCACTCCATTTTCGAATGAGTTATAACTGTCATATGAATGGTGACAAGCCACAGACCGTAGCCAGCAATGACTAGGGCATATTTTTATTGTTTGTTTTTGTTCAAATTGACCCCACATTCCCCTCCTAGTGTACTGCATTTCACTAGGACCCAGGGGAAACGTAGGGCACTATAAAAGGAGTAGGGTGCTATTTGGGACACAAACAAAGATGAAACAGTCTGAAGGACTTGTAGGGCCCAAGGATTCTGGTAACAGCCTGAAAGGTTAAATGTCAAATCAATTCGTATTAAAGAGGCAAATAAAAGATTGTGCCACAATGCAGCCTCCAGGCTGTAAACCAGCCTGTCAGAAGACCGCCAGGCCCTGAAACAGCCAATCAAAAAGTGGCCAGTAAATCCATGCGTTTAGGCACTTTTTACCTGACAATAAGAGCATCTAAAACCTGACATTCACACATAATTTCTCACGTTTTCCAACATCTGCAACAATGGTTACTGATGCGACATCCGGTCACACGCCATATTCTAGGAATAATTATTACAATGACATCACGCGTAAAAAGTGGCATCTCCTTCTGTCATCTCCTCATTGGTGGTCACCCCATCTTTTCCTCCTGCTCGTCCCTTCATCTCTCTGGTCCGTAAAGGAGCAGAGGAGGAGTTCTCTCCGTCCACCTCCTCTTCATGGTGCGGTGTGGAGGGTATGGACGGAGCAGAGAGGAGCAGAGAGGAGCAGAGAGGAGCAGAGAGGAGGTGGGTTCTTGTCCAGGGGAGGCTGATTTAGGCCCATGGACCGACCATTGTTAAGCCATCTCAAGTCTTAGCAGGCTGTTAAACACTAGGCTCAGATTTAACCCCTGACCCTTGACCACAAGTGTCAAGGTGACACCCATCTCTTGTTGTGTATAAGCATTGCACAGGAACTTTTCCAAAACTTTCCCCAACACCAAGAAACACCAAGAATTGGGGTACCACTGAAGTGACACTAGGACATCCAAAAAACAAGAAATACTGAGCTCAAGTCTTTCTCTTATTCAATCTATAAATATTGAATGAATACTATAGTAAAATCTGCCCATTCCTGTCTTCCCCCACTGCCCCCTTATAGCCCACAGTTTGCATTCTGCCCCCCTCCCTCCCAGGAATGTATAGCAGCAGTGTATAATTAATGACAGAGACAGCTTGGAATCTAATCAGCTGAAAGATTCACGACGGTGTGACATCAGAGGTTGGGTTAGGGACTCAGGAAGCTCGCTTGGAAAGCACAAAGAACCGGTAAATCAATCCAGAACCCAGAACGTACTTAGCCATGGTCCTCCTAAACATTATTTTCACAATGACACAAATAAATGTTTTGAGATTTAATGCAGGCTTCTTTTTTAATCTCACCATCATAGAAATGCTGTGTAACAGTTAAATACCAAACTGTGATTATTTTCAGTTGATGTAATTTCTCATTTTAAAGACTGATTATGCATTACTGGACAGAAAGGTTAGGGAAATTAAGTTTATGCTGAGAGAGCAGTAGCTCCAATCGGAACCCATGCTCCAGTAGACGTGTTCCAATAGAGAGGATTTGAATCCGTTCTTGCTGGTCTACTCCTGGTAATGTCACAAGACAAAGACATCCCAAACTGCATGCTTTCAAAACAGCACTTACACACAAGCAATCATAATTATACTATTCCAAACCGTTCAATTAAACACAGAGTGGAGTTATACAGCACCTACATGGTTAAAATTAAATCTACAGATTAGGGTTGTTTTTATTAAATAAATAGAAACATTGTCTGTTAGTGTCTGTTCTGGATATCATATCACACACACACGCTCACCACTAACAAACACCGTAACATTTGCTACAGAGCTGGTCTGTGCGGTACATTGTGATCACTGGTCACTTTTAACGCGGAGGCAGCGATCCTTTTTGTCAATGTAAATTTTACTTTTCTGTGTACGTACTGTTTCGTATTAAATTAACTCATATTCAGCGGCATGTTGGGAAGTGAATAACAACATTCCGCTGCACTGACCCATTACATCTGCTATGATGCATATGTGACTAGTAACTTGTCTAAAGGACCACATTGGGTCCAGTCGGTGGCGGTGAGGGTAGGGGACCGTCAGGGACAGGCAAAGGGGAGAGGAGCAGATGTCATCGGATTGTCTTTGTGTCTGCTGCTGCCCCTTTCTCTACATGGACCACCTCATTGCTGCTACTCCATTGTCATTCATTTGGTGTTACTGGGGGGTTTGGTCCCCCCCCCCGGCCCATCTAATACACTTGCGCAGGCACACACTTCTAATCTTGTCTATAAAGGGCACGCTTGGAACACGCGGCCGCTCACTTGGAGTAAGTAGCCTGACGACGATGCACTATTAATTGCAGGTAGAAACGCACAAACTACATAGGAACTAAATCAACGACTGGGGTTGTATTGTCTGCTATCGGCGCTACCGATAAGATTAATTTGCCACGATTCGGCTTAACTCCCTAAACTAAGTCAAGCAATCCGAGCAGGTGAAAAGAAGTGCTCAGAACTCAACTGGTTTTAGGGTTCGGGTACGTCGACGCCCACCAGATCTACGTCTCTCTGTCTTCGACGTGTCGCGGCACTTTGCGATTTAAAAATTAAGCACTGGTTCTAAAATGTTGTTTATACAATACAATTATTCATTTGCTTCTAGTTATATTCACAAATTATTCAATTTTATTGAAAAGTGATACATCTAAACGAGCATTAAATAAACATTCAATTGAAGTTTTTCAACTATCATTTAAAAAAGTATATGCAACTTTCTTAACATGAAACAAAATCTGCCCAAAAGGTAATGTAGAGAAAAATAACAGTCAGTTCAATTTAGATCGTCTCTTCTATTTCAATTATTAGCAGCGCTTGACCAGGGATTAAATAAGTGCAGGAACTGACAAGTCGCACATCAGACCATGTTCATCAAAATGTATACGTTAATAAGGCTTGTTCCGTTAGAGTAGACTATCCCAACCGGTTCTTTTGACAGAAAAAGGAACCGTAACCCTGTTACGGACCGTTCTGGTACCAGACCGTTCTGACCCAAGCCAAGCACAGAATTAGGCTACATACACAGACTATGTGAACATTAACCCTCCCCCCATAATAAATAAATTTGTGAATTGTGAATCCAATTAAAAAACATTGATAATTTCTCAGGCTGAATTCCCTTCTGTTATTTATAATATCACTATCTTTACAAACTAACCCAATGTTAAATTCATGCTATTATTTATTTAATATTTATTAGAAAGCCAATGCTTTTTAAACAAGATAACACAGGTATATAGAGCGACTGCTTTTGCAGAAGGCGGACAACAGACGAGAAACACAGCTGAAGCTAAAAAAGCCAAAGTAGATGTCAACAGAAATATAATGACTTTAGGGATAATATGATACTAATTGTATTAGAATAAATATATTAACAGCTTTACAAAACATTTCTAACTGGAAAGTCTGGCTGGAAAATAGTACTACTAATACTACTACTACTACTACTACTAATGATAATAATAATAATAATAATAATAATGTCTAATAATCGAATAATTCATTTAAAGATGAAATTAAATAAATTATGTTCACGAAAGTTTGTGTTTTATGCACAGCTGATCAACACCAATAACAAAACTCCAGTAGTTCTAAGCTTTAAGCCACGAACGACACGTTACAATCACATCAATACAATATAGTAACATTGTGGTATCACATCGATTCTGTAAATAATTATCGAAAACATGAAGCGAATTGTCCTTGCAGGGATTTGATCTCTGCTTTATAGCTCCTTGGCAAATTCTAGAATTAGGCTACACATTCTAATTCTATAGGTTCTGTGGATGGTTTTAGTTCCATGGTCGATATTCAGGGTTCAGAAGCGTCAGGCCACTATAGGAAAAGTTGTCTTCCGTCAGTTTTTGGGTCCTGCAGTCCTTCGTGAATGAAAACATCGTTCTATCTTCCAGAGACCCGTTTAGTGAGATTGTTGGAGGAACAGTGATTTCCGTGGAGGAACTTCCTGTAAAAAACGAAAATATAACATTATAAAACGAGGATCAATAAATTCAAGCGAAATGTTTTAATTCATAAATATTATTATAGTAGCATAGTGAATTATATTATAATTTATAAACTCTAAAAAAGTATTACCTTTGTGATTCTTCATGTGATGCTTGAGTTCAGTGATTTCTTGGAAGGTGCTTCCACACACATCGCACGGGAAGGGTTTGTCTTTAGCATGGGTGCGCCGGACGTGACTGTCGTGAGCCGCGTGCGAGGCAAAGGCTTTACCGCAATGCTTGCACTTGAAGGGCCTCTCTCCCGAGTGCTGACGGATGTGCGTGCGCAGGATGCTGGACGCAGTGAAAGCCTGGAATAAACAAATATTAGGTTTTGTTGGCACTTTTGAAACCAGAAAATGTAGACCCAGTGGTTATAGTGTGGGGAATTTAAATTTTTTTTAGGTTTTGTTATGCAGTCATTTAAGGACATTTGTATAAAATATGATTTAAATATAGATGTTTAGATTCTGATGAAACGACATCGGGGTAACAGAGATTAGCTTATTCTTAACGAAACATTTTAAACGTACTTTTTGAAGTTTATTTATCTGGTGTGAAACTGTGTGTATGGTGACTCACTTGCAAAAGCACTATGAAGCTCAAAGTGACTTTCATAAATAAAAATGACAATGGTCACCACAAACCTTTAGGCTACATTGTTTGCCAAATCAGAAAAACACACATAGGCCTAACTTTGACGTTTATATTTTCGGTGGTAAAAAATCTAGATCTAAATTATTTACCAAATAACTTGTAGTCTAATTAGGATCAGACTTTAAAAGAAAAGGCTGGCCAAACTTTTAAGTATAATTGTTAAATGATTAAATTTGGGTGAAACAGAGCATCGTTAAAGGGCATAAAAACCGAGGAGGGGAATCTCATATCCTACTAACAAAGAAAACTCGTTCCTCTGAGGGCCGTAAATTCTGAGTGTTTCGGGGGTGATTGTACATCTGGCGCCAATCATCACCCGGGTCTCGGTGGAACGTGCTTGCACGAGGGGAGAATAATCAACGGGGCTTGCACCAAACGCACCATGAAATGAGGAAGCATCTAAATGGTGAGCTGGAGCTCCCCACTCTCGGAGGATTTCACACACGCGCATCTGCTTACCTTGTTACAGTAGACACACTTGTAAGGGCGCTCTCCTGAGTGTACGCGCATGTGTTTGTTGAGACTGGAAGACTGGGAGAAACTCTTTCCGCAAACAGAGCACTGTCGAGAGAGCATGGAAATGTAACACCCAGGGATATGTTTTAGCTTCTTACACTACAAATGCAAATACAAAATAAGTGTAATGACTTTAGTTTAGACAACAATTTTCTGCCCACAAGGTTTAGAAATTACATATTCACAATAGAAAAACTTACTCTGCCAATAGCCTAATGTTACATGGGCTGTTCTTTTAGCACCACTCACGAATGTGTGGATGGATGGGGTGTTACTATTTACCTTATGCGGTCGGTGTTTCTCGTGGACGTGCAGAATATGGATCCTCAGTCGGTCTCGCTTCTCAAACGACCTGTTGCAGAGGTGACACGGGAACTTCCGGTCACCCTGGTCCACACAGCGCGTGTATTTCAGATGCTTGTCTCGGTAGTATTTGTAGGCGAAAACTTTACCACACCGATCACACTTGAAACCTTCCCCTGAATCTGAAATATAATTAGGGACAAAAACATTAAGGAAATGTACGTTCTAGTAGCCTAGTTGGAGCTAAACATGTTCCGTAGAAGAAAGTAGCACAGAAGTAGAAGTAGTGGACGGATAATAGAAGAGGCCAGTATTAGGAAGCCCAGCGGAGAACAATAGTATCTCTAGGAAAATATTACACGTGCAAATAGCCCAGAAACAAATGAATGAGCCAGAAATAACGTTCCCACTGACAGAAATATTAAAAAGACATTGTTGGGTTGGCTAATTTATTCAGTTTTTCTATACCTTCCTGTGAAAGCATTGCATTCCCCTCCTCCTGCGAGTCCTTCAGCGTAAGAGGAATACCTAGAAACTGAACATAGCAGTCCCCGTACCAGACGAGAAGCTCTTGGCCGGGTCGTACTTCCTTACAGGCCTCATAGAAGATCTGGCCTTTACACTGTACAGCGATCAGATTCTGCTCCTCCGGAAAACGCGCGCACTTAACCAGGGCCATCCAGTTTCCGGAAGAGCCCCTTCCGTCCACAAAGTGGCTTAACCGGCCGTTCTCGAACACCTGGATTAACAGGCAGAGAGGAAGTGTATTTGTAAAACGTATTACGCGGTACGAAAGTTGACAGATGGTTGCATAGTGATTAACTGAATAGTGCTGAATTGTTAATCGAATCTGGGCAAACGAGATTGACACTAGTTGACATTCACGCACACATGCTTAAGCACAAATAAAAAGCAACATGTTCAAGCCTTTAGCTGACATGAGACAAACACACAAACAACTGACCTCCCACATCAACGTGTTATCGTCGTATGTTTTGATCTCGCTGGTGTTAACGAGTTTTCCCTGGAAAGGACCAAACCGGGTCCCCTTGATGATAGGGCTCTTCTCAGCGAAAACTCCGTAGTGGGACAAATTCCCGTAACTTGTCTGGTGGATAGTTAACCCTTAATAAATAAACAAACAAACAAACAAACATTACACAACTTTACAAAATACAACCGAAATTGAAAAACATAAGTATGTTCTCTTTCTCTCTCTGTGAATGTGTGAGAGAGTGAGTGTGAGTGCCTGTGAGAGCGTGTGAGTGAGTGTGAGAGGGAGTAAGTGAGTGAGAATGTGTGAGAGTGAGTGGACTTGCCTTCTGGAAGTTCAAGTGCCTCTGTTTCTAAGGTGAGCTGCTCGCTGTTGCAAACTGTTCAAGAGAAAGTTAACGTTAGTAATTCTGATTCTCAATGGTGAAAATTTGACATAAAAACTGGGCAGGTTTCGACATTGAGACAGATTTTGGAAAAACAGTTTGGTTTATTGCGTATACTTTTGATACAACATACTCCTAATCTTGTAAATGTCCTGGTAAATAAAGCATACTAGTCAAATCGCAGCCGGAAATAGCGTACAGAATGATTTCATACTCCAGTGGCCTTCTAATTGGGCATTAACAACGTTAACCTTTAGGCTGAACAAATATGGGGCTGTTTTTCGACAGCAGAAACAAACGCATACGCACATTCATAGAAAGTACATTTTATAGAAACCCAAAAGTATTGACAGCAATATTGTACATAAGGTTTAAGCCGTTACCCGAGTTCCCCGGCAGAGCTACTCCTGAGATAGCGTGACCCGCATTCTGCTCCTGGCTCCGGGAATATCCATATAGGACAGTGAACAGATCATCCTCGCTGAAACTAAAAGTGTGTGTTTTCTCCGGTGATAATTCGGTTCCCCGGAGATTGAACAAACTCTCTTTGGACGGCGAGGTCGAGGGACCGGAAGATCTCGAAGATCTCTCGCTTGAGGCGGGGCTGCTGAAATCCGATAACGGCCCGGTGGCATGTTCGGTTACTACAGCCGCCAACTCTTCGTGTTTGGAGTAAATCGTGTGTCCGACTCCCGGTATCATCCGTTTGAAGTAGGGAATATTCGAGACATTAAAGACTTGCTCGTGGAGAACGGCGGTCGTTTGGTGGCCGCTGTGGCCGAAAAAAGAGGGGTTCACGGCGGTAAAGTTGAACGGCATGACCGCCTGTGTGTCGGTGACCAACCGTCCCAAAGACTTGAGCGGGTGGAGGAGATGCTGAGAGCTCCTGAAGATGTCCATGTAGTGATGGGTTCCGTGCAGCGGGGAAGGGTAGTAACTCGATCCCCGGACAGGACTGCCCTTAGATTGGAAAAGCTTCTCCTGCACGACGGGGATGCCGGACAGAGACGCGGACATCACCGATGGCGCGGAGGCTGAGCTGTTCTTGGTTGATTTGAATGGAAATAATTGTAGCGCTAATCTATCGGAAGAGAAAAGGTGGGGGAGAATTAGCTCAGTCTCCAGAAATACAAATTGTCTCTGCTCAAATTTTTCTTTTTACTTCGAACTTAACTTCTGTGTGTAGAGAACAAAACCAAATTACATTTTTAGGCTTCAGAGAAGGCTTGTATTTGAGCCATGGCAACATGTATGATGATGACCATGTATTGAAGAGAATACAATTCTAGTAATTCACTTCCATCCTTTTCCATTTATAGTTTTTCGGTGGAAATTAATTTGTAAACGAAATACCAAAAACCTTTAATGCACAATTTTTATCAACACGAACGAAATTGAATTTCTTTTTATATAACAATACACGTTAATTGGCTAAATCAGTTTAATAAACACAATAACCTACTAGCCTGTTAATGTTAAAAGTCCCGTCACCTTTTCGTGTGTTAATTTCACAAATAGCCTAGATAACGGGTCATTGCACCCTGATTTTAGCAAACGTAATATATTAGCTTTAACCTTGTCCAGCACTTCGTACTCAAAAAGCAGCAGTTTGGGCATTTTTTCCAGTTCGCAAAACACCAATCTGATGTTCATCAATATCTTGAAATTGGTGTTTGCGCCGGCGGTGTAAACTACCTAAGCTTGGTGCTTCATCATGCATCCCTAAACGGGCAGTACGAGTTGTAAAGGCCGTGGCCTCGGAGATTCACAACGGGTGCTGGTGGGTGGCAACCAGCGGTTACTGAGACAAATCAGGGTCATGACACCCAAATTAAAGAACACCGGGTCAACGGCAGAGGTCAACAATAATGAAGCTATCACAATTCACCACTCCTTTAAAAAGCATTAGGGCGTTATAGGGCGAGCCCTGGTCAATGTCTATTAAGAAGCACCACTAAGGATCTAGGCTTGATTCTGAGCAAAAATATAAGTAAAACAAGTCACCCAAAAATTACGGGATATTTTAATGAATTAACACAATGTAAAGGTTTTGTGTTTTTCTAGATAAATATGACATATGACTTCAAACACTTACAAGTTAAATATTTGTAAACACGCATGTTTAGAAATGATTATTTTTAAAGTATAACTTACCTCGAAAAAGTTTGATTAAAAATATTAATATTGTGCAGCCGAATGCGTCCCACGTTCCAAATTCTCCACAAGACAAAAACACCAATTCCGCTACAAGTGTTGGGTACTTGATTTTTTCCACAAAATCCTGTGAAAATGAAGTAGAACGGGAGAACAAGAGCAGCGCGACACTTCGTGCCTCTGTGGTTCGAGGTTCTACTGAACTAACTACAGAATAGCTAACTGTAGCCACTTAATCTAGAGATGCTGCTCCCTATTCTCTTTTCTTATTGGCTACGAGACGCGTGCGTCTCAAACCTCTTGAGGATTTCACCCTTTGACAGTAAGATCCCCCACAGACGCAGACACTCGCAGTTATAACAAAACAAGGCGTATAAAAGTAGACCCCTAAATCACTATATTAGGCCTACAAGTCCTATTGATATGACTGAGAAACAACTTTAGGTTAAAATCGAACATTGCAGATTTATGCCCCCCTTTAATGCTTTTCGATCATTTAAAAAGACCACTGTTAATTAAGATAATGATTGCGATGGAGCAGTCTAAAAAAACACGTTTTAGAAATGGAAAATGTGGACGCCAAAAATGTTTAACAGATTCATTTTCGATTAAGCTGCTCCTATTATGAATCATTCCTCAATTAAAACAATTAACGAATATCTAGGAATATTATACCGATTAATAAAACTGTAAATGCTAAATAAAACAACAAAAAAATATTCCCGAGAACCAAATAATTAATCCACACGTGAAACTTAAAGAAACCGCATCCCCAAGACGTAATAAAACGAACTATTAAACATTGCGATCTGGAAACAGATCAATGCAATAAGTCTTATTTAGTAAAACAATAAAATAAATATAAGCCATTAGCAGTTAACAGCATTCAAATAAAACACGGTATTGAGCTGAACAACAACAAATACTACTGAAACAAATTAGATTCGACTACGTTCCCATAATTTCGTCTTTCCCAGGAATATTTCTTCTCCCACCTAAACACAAAATTATGTTTTTTGTCGTAGATTATATTACTTATCTCTACTCAAACGGTAGTAAATAGCCTATGCAAGAAATAATTCAATAGAAAGCATAGAGAAAAGATTAAACGTTGCAATAACAGAACTCTTTATTTACAATGGTACTATTCAACATCAAATTGCAAATAGCATCAGCGAAGCCTTATTAGTTGACAACTTGCATATAACTGTTTAATAAATTTCTGTCGGTATAGCCTATTTTAACATTTGCATAAAATGCTCACACTAAAGATTATAAACGTTGATGCATGACGCGTGAACAAACGAACGAACGAACAAACAAACAGGTGTGATGCTTCTCTCTGAACAAGGCTGTAAAAATACATCTCAGAACACCGTGCGACAATGTAAGCTTTCTCCGGAAAGTTCATAGAATATATTACATATTGCTTCAATATCCCGTTGCATCGTCTTTTTTTCCCGACAGTCCAACAAACCGTCCTGTGAGGAGAGAAAATGTACAAACAATACAGCCTTCAAACAATCACAAACATAATGCAGGGAGACAGGGAGGAGACAGTGACAGAGGCCCAGGCTACTGCGTGTATGTACAGCAACTGAGATGTAAAGTAACGAGGCACCCATTCCATAATGTACAGGATTCACAACAGAAATATGATACAGCTTTATATTATTCAAGAACGACAACAGACAATCTAAGGCAATATGCTATTTTTTTTTAGCATTTCAAGGTTCTTGCATTGCAGCTCTAAGAAAATTGTCGGTCTACAAAAACAGGATAGTTTAAAAAATCTCCAAAATGAAAAGGTAAGGAGAGAAAGTATTCAGTTGTAAAGTGATTTAAATTGAAAGCCTGTAAGATTATTTTGTTGTAGGCAAATGGGCTCTTTGCTCCAAGTCCTGATATAAATGCTATTAAAAACGCATTCACTTAATGGCTTATATTCATTTCAAAATCGTAACAATCTTTGGGAAATTTGCAAAGCAGGGGTGAGAGTGATCTAGTTTTAAATTGGCTACACTACAACGCCTGTCAATCCACATCAGTGACATCAAGCTTTTATCAAAAGTAGATGGATTAATCGTGATCAAGCATGTTATAAGTATGGGAACTCAGGGCTGCTGAGACAGAACCAATGCCCAAACAAAAACAAAAGCGAACCAATTAATTACAAACAGAACCACATGACATCATTTCCAGAGGCTGCAATCCAGCCCTGCTTTCTGTTAACATTCCATTATCTTTTACCAAACAAGTACAATTTGTGGAATTATGGCACAAAATGACAGTTTCCCAGTTTAAGTTGTTTTTGTCCAAAACAGCCAAAGTGCCACATTGTACCTCAGCATTCAAGAGCAGGCAGCCTCCTGAGCACAGATCTGGGATCATCTTATTACACTCCAGTTGTAACAGTTATAATTAGGGAAGTATGGAAAAAAAAAAAAA
>JACXGJ010014153.1:0-15251 GCA_016801105.1 Esox niger | reverse complement strand
GGGGGGACAACCCTCCCACCTGTGTGACCTAAGATTGATGGGTGGCATCTTGCCACACCCCTTTTAACTATAATAAATATGAGTTGTACATGTAATTTTCTTTAGAGACTCCTCGAATGATTATTCGGTAAGCATTTGACGCGTCTCTCTATTTGCAAATAAACTACTAATTGTGCCAAGAGAATTTTGTCTCTGTCTTCCTCCTTTGAGTGTCTATCGATGGAATTTCCATCACAGTATACACTGGTGTCAAAATTGATGTGTAAAATATGATTTCAGTAAAATTTGAGCAGACAGTTGATTGTACAGTAGTTGATTGTAATAGTATTTAATGGTTTTTATTTGTTTTAATTGACAGATGTGTTTTTTAAATGTCATTATATCTCTGTCCAGAGATATAGGTATCTAGATTTCATTTTGATTAATTTCCATCTTATTTTATTTTGAACATACCCGCTCTTTTTAAATTGTCACTAATTAATTACGTTGAGGTGTTATGTTAAAACGAATGTGCTACATACTCTGCTTCATTTGAATACGCCAAACGTACTTGCTTGGCAGGTGTAACTACTACTATGTATCTATGTGGGAAAAGATACAGCTTCAAATTACAGCCCTCTTTCCTTGTAACTACAGTGTAACTATGAAGTATATGAAGTATAGTTGAAGTATATGCAGGCCACTTCATATACTACATCATGGTATAAATGGGGACTGCAGCTCTAATGTTGTATTTGAGAAAATGACAAAATCATTAAGAAGCTTGAAAATAGATGACAATAGAACAGGATTTTGGGAGATTTTTATATACAGAAAAATGGGAAGAAATTCAAAGAAAACCTGTTGAATTACAAAAATTAAGTTGGTCATTGATTGTGTTAGTGTTATCTGAAATTCTAAAATGAAATGAAAAATTCTCCAAAGATGGTCTTGAAAGAACTGAAGAAGATAGAAAGTGTTGGGGTGCCGGCTGAACAAATGGCTGAATTGGATAAATTAACAAAAGGATTCAAAGTTGAAAAAGGAACTGGAGTCTTTGAAAGTTGGAAAAACATCAAAGGGACCAAAAAACGAAGAAAGGATGGACAGACAGTTGGAACACGAGACATTCTGCTCACATGCTGAGCAGCGGCAAGCAAAGATCTCCCATGTTTGGCATTCAGGAATCAAAGATGGAGAATTTCCCAGCTATACATGGGTCAGCATGGGCATCCTGACTGGTCTGTGGCTCCCCATATGCATCAATGAGCCTTAGCCGCCCATGACCCTGTCACCAGTTCACCGCTTTTCCTTCCATGGACTGATAGGTACTGACCACTCCAAACTGGGAACACCCCATAAGGGCTGCTGTTTTGAAAAAGCTCTGACCCAGTCGTCTAGCAATCACAGTCGCGCCCTTGTCCAAGTCACTCAGATCCTTATGCTTGCCAATTTTTCTTGCTTCTAACACATCAACTTTCAGGACAGAATGTTTACATGCTGCGTAATATATCCCACCCACTGATAGGTGCCATGATGACAAGATTATCAGGGTTATTCACTTCAGGGTTATTCACTTCATGTTTTGGCTGATCAGTGTATGTTCATCAAGGCCCAATTCTGACAAGTAGTGGTATGAGAATGTGACTTCCCTATAAAATCGATACCTCAAGGCACTCATCACATGATTAGAGGCATTGTGTCTCTCCCATCATGTATAGCAGACGTTCTTGACATTTAGTTTGGACCACATATACTGTGAGATGAATCTCTTTGTGCAGAGCCTGTCTGTCAAGCCACCCTTGGTCACAGGCACTGCTTTGATAGAGCCAGACTGGATCTAATAAATATATGCACCAACCCTACAACCAAGACTTTGTAATTTTCTTCTCACATTTACAGTTTCCTTGACCTACCAAATACTCTACATTTCAACAATCAAATGTCATCTAGATCAGTTGTGCAATGGGGCCACCCAGACGTGTTTCTATGCTAGTTAGAGTCAGTTTGAACTTTTCGGTGAAGGGAGTAGTACACGACATTGTATGATATTTCCAGTTTCTTGGCAATTCCTTGCATGGAATAGCCTTTATTTATCATAACAAGAATAGACTGAGTTTCAGAAGCAAGTTATTTGATTCTGGCCATTTTGAGCTGGTGCTGAAGAACTAGTCTAAAGGCCAGTTTTATTACTTCTTTAGACACACAAGTATTAAGCAGGGCGAACATGATCGCAAAGTTTTTTTTTGTTTATTAGCCTTTTAAATTATTTTAAAACAACATCCCATAGTGACCGTTGCTGTTAATGGGCCTCAGTACCACATGTAGATATTCCTTTAAAAATAATCTGTTTCCAGCTACAATAGTCCTTTACAACATAAACAATGTCAACACTGTATTTCTGAGGAATTTGATGTTTTTTTAAATAGACCAAAATTTGCTTTTCTTTTGAAAACAAGGACATTTAAGTGACCCCAAACTCTTACAATACTGTATATAATACAGACCCCAAATCCTTTTTCCATTACTGATAAAAATGTCATTACCAGGAATATTGTGGTCATGGAATGCACAAGTGGTGTCTCTTGAAACTATGATGGTGAGCATATAATTAATCACACATGAGCTGTATTTAAATACTCATAAGTAGTTTTTTTTTCCTCTTTTGATAATCTTTAACCAGTAGGCTACCCAGCTGCCCCACTATCATACCTCACATATGTGCCGCTCCCCATTGAAGAGCAGGATTCAATACCACTCACCCCCCTTCACCTCCATAAAACAAACTTGTCTGAAATTTGAGATTGCAGGCTGGGTCATGACCAAAAGAACTAGATCGCGGGTACAAGCGGTTGAAATTAGTTTTCGCAGAAGGGTGGCTGGCGTCTGTCATCCGTGGGTGAGAAGCTCAGTCATCCGTCAGGAACTTGGAGTAGAGCCGCTGCTCCTTTGCATTGAAAGTTTCCCTTGGGAGGTGTTCCAGGCACCTCCAGCTGGGAGGAGACCTTGGTGTAGGCCCAGGATTAGGTGGAGAGATTATATTTCGACACTGGCCTGGGAACGCCTCGGGATCCCCCAGTCGAAGATACCAAATGTAGCTCGGGTAAGGGAATTTCGGGTCCCCTGCTGGAGCTGCTGCCCCCGTGACCCGACAATGGATAAGAGGATGAAGATAGACTTCAAAATACTTTATTTTACTAAAAAGTAAAAGTTTCATAATGACACACAACAACAGAACATTTTTCAAAGCTCTATAAACCCCCAAATATAATGGCTTGCCTATTTAAAAAAACTTTTTATGGATAGCATCAATGCCATTACTTGTTTAATATAATTAGTAAAGGTATTTAAGGATGCAAACTGGGATTAGAATATACCCAGAATGAATGCAATGCTGTTAATCCTCCCCATTTTCAAGTATTGTAGTAGAAGCATTTTGTTATATGAGTTTTTTGTTACCTGGTTGCACTGTGCAGTCTGCTCTTTCACCATTTATTTTGATCCTGTCAATGCCAGGTTAAAGTTAGAAAACTCACCATAGTCTTCCAACCAAAACGAAGTGGGTTTAATTATTTTGCTAAAAATCTTCTGTACAATTCTGGCCCAAATATTTGTATACTTTATTCAAGTAATACACATTTTCTCGAAGGAAATTGTTGAAATTCGAGAAAGCTTTGGTATCCACATATGTATTTTCCTAGTTTGGAGTTAAACAAAAATTCTCAATTTACCAAATCTGAGCTTAAGTGCTAAAATGTGGCCAAACATGGATGATTTCAATGATGTACATGTCCATGTCCAGACATACTGAGCATCCGTTCTGATGATACGGAATTTTAAAGAAGTTAAAAGCCAATGCCACTGCAACGACCTCAAACCTTTAGAGAGATCTGAAAACTAGCTGGGAGGCACTCTTAATATTTGTGAGAATTGAAGCAGATTGCACAACACTTGGCCAAAGTGCCAGTACGGACATGCAGGAAGCTCATCAATGGCTAAGGGAAGCAGTCATAGCATTTATTTTGACTTGAAAAGACTGCAACCAAATAGAGAGCAGAGAGTGAATATTGTCATTACCATTTATGCTAATTTTCTGATTTAAAATGATATATTAGGTTCTGAATGAAAAACTAAGTTTGAAAATATTAACAGTGAAATAAAGAATTATGGAGACCAAATACTGTTCTGTTTCAACTTATTTTTTAGGAACAATGTGAGTTACTAGAAGAAGGTACAAGGGTGGCCACAACTGTTACTATTATATTCAGATGTATTAAATTAGGGTTAGTGAAAACCTAAAGGATCAGTAGCTTTCCAGGAACCAGTATAGAAATATGTGGTGGAGTGGTAATATTGTTGTAAAATAAAAAAAACATTTCAAAAGACAAGGTGCTATAAATTCAAAGAAACACTTGTCTAGAGTTCAGAGACTGATTTAAACGCCTATGCTAAAACTGTGCTCTGCTTTACCATTTTCTGGCGAGTGCCTTTTGGACCCGAAGCATCAACCACTGCAAAACCCCCTGAAGAGTTGGGGAATCCATGAGCTGCCACATATTTGCGGTAGGCTTCACGAATAATGCGAAAGGCTCGTGTATTTGCATAGGGGATGTCAGTAACAGGGTCTCTGTACAATGCAGCCTTGTGGGTGACAGGACACACTTCTTGGGTTGGGGACTGGGAGCAAGACAGCATTGCCTGGGGGAAGGCAGCTTCAAAGGCCTCCTCGTCACTGAAGGTGATGTATGTGCGGGAGAAAAGAGCTCCCATGGGTTGATGGGAAAGCGTTGGTGCAACAGGAGCAACAGGCTGCGGTGTATCCTGGTCTAACCTTTGCAAAGAAAAAAAAAAGAAAAACGTTAATTAGCTATACATGTTAAGAAATTTTTTAACAACAGAAACATTCAGTGGGACCATAGATGTGTTACATTGCGTGAGGCAAATGTTCATCACCCAAGATACTAACTGTTTTTCACCCCACCCCGGCCCCCCCAATACAGTGAAACTGCACATCTTTGAGTGGCCTTTTATTGTGGTCAGCCTAAGGCACACCTGTGTAATACTCATGCTGTCTGATCAGCATCTTGATATGCCACACCTGTGAGGTGGTTGGATTATCTCAGCAAAGTAGAAGTCCTCACTAACACAGATATAGACAGATATAGACAGATTTGTGAACAATATTTGAGAGAAATAGGCCTTTTGTGTACATAGAGAAAGTCTTAGATCTTTGAGTTCAGCTCATGATAAATGGTCGCAAAAACAAAGTGTTGCGTTTTTTATTTCGTTCAGTGTATATTTTTGCTGGACCATGTAAGCGGAGTCTGCAAAGAGCAAATGTATTTTACTGAGTGAGTGACTCACTGATTACCCATTACAGTCAAATAGTGTAGTGGTTAGAGATGCAGAGTGCCATGTAGGCAACCAGTGTTCAATACTCACCACAGACAAAACTAATTATGCATTAGGATTTGTTCAGGAAAGACAAACGCTTCAGTAGCTACGTTATAGTAAGCCTAAAATTAAACTGTTTATGGATATATTGGGACAATTTTTTTAAGTACGTATCCGTGCATACCTTTTTGGGAAATATAGACCAGTGTTTTTTAACCCTGTTCCTTGAGGCACGCTGTCCTGCATGTTTTAAATATTTCTCTGCCCATACATACCTGATGTAGCTCCTTAAGGACTTGATGAGGTGATCATTTCAATCAGGTGTGACAGAGCAGGGAGAGATCTAAAATATGCAGGGCAGGGTTGCTCCACCAGCAAGGTTGAAATACACTGATATAGACTACAACCTCTAGTGCAATAAAAGAGGGGTTTCCACGATTCTCTTGTCTTTTCACTTGACGAACGTCAGTAATCGTCACCTGCATTGATAGTTATTGTATCAATGTAATTTATGAATGAAAGAAAAGCAAATGTTGTTGCGCCATGAAATAAAATAGCTTCAGCAGTGTAAAATACATATTCAGTCTCGCTAGAAACTGTTTAATTCTTATGACTATTCCAAACAGTAAGTAGATACTAGTAGGCCTTGTACTGACTAATAAGCTGTTAAAACACCACATAGATGCAATTTGTGGTGGAAGTAAACTTAATAAGAAATGTTAATCAGTTAAACACAATGCATAATGATGTAATAAAATACTACAATTTTGCGTGATGTTAATGCGTGACTAAATGATATAATGTCAAGACCCAATTCTATGACAAGGTAGAATGTCCCAATCGATCCCAATACTGGCATACTAGCTTACCATACACAAAAAGGTACATACTTTACCATAAACTGCGAAGTATGTGCTTGTAATATACGATTTGAGATTCAGCCATTGCTTTCGATTTACAACTTCTATTCAACTGTCATTGACTTCTAAAAAACATTCTAAAGAAACAAATGGAGGGATTGGTGTCACTGTTTTCATTACAGGCACTGTACAGCCATACACAAACTTTGTTAGCTACAAGCTTCAGTAGCGACATTATAGTAAGCCTAAAGTAAAACTTAATGGTTATATTGCAATGGATGAACTGCACCAACAATGAACACAGTCCTCTTGATTGCAAATTACAGAGAGTAGTTCACAAAGCATAGTGGAACCAGCCATGAAGTGATTGGAGTCATAATTCTCATTACTGTATACCAAGCTATCTACAGCAATCTTTCTAATTTAATGCATTGAATGTAATGCAGCAACTCTGTTATACCCGTTGTTGGCTTGGAAGTTAGCAAAGGGAGGGAACTTGTTTCAAGAACTGTAGAGTTTTGACTAAATGGTTTAACAATACAGAAGTATACTGACACTCTGCACACATATAGCTTAGTGGTGTAGCGGTTAAAGACATAGTCAGCCACGTAAGAGACCCATGTTTGAATCCAGTGAGGGCAACAACATTGATCCAATTTAATCACAGGCTGGCTAAACTAGGCTTGCCTGGTTCCAATTCTTGTTTTTAAACTGTCCGGAATATCTAATCTTTCCTGGGGTTCACCAGCCATTACGTAATTTTATCCATCTCACTATAATGCGATCAAGGGCTTGATAATTAGTTAAGATGTGTTAACAAACATGGAAGGTGCGGTGTCATGGTGAATAGTAAGGTGGCACCAATATATTGGCCACCAATCTGTATCGGTTGATTATAGGCAAAATCTGGCTTGAGTGCAAACATACAGACATTTGGGTTGCCAGGAAACCTTGGTTGGACATGTGGCACTCACAGCCAGACGCATGGCAACAGCCACTACTACAAACACAAGTGTGGTTTGGCTCCGCTCTTAAGTTACTCATGTTCTTGAATGACACAAGTACGCCTGATAAAGTAAGCCTGTAGTGAAAGCAACAACCAGCTAAAAGTTGCTAATGCTACCAAATATCACAGATGAGTTTGCTGAAGCTCTTCTCCATTAAAAGGGAGTATAACCCAGTTAAAAAACAGCTGTCAGATGAGCTATCATTATTTACAGTATGCATAGCAGCAAAAACCCACACTGTAACAGCATTTTGAATGATACATTTTCTGCGTGTGCTAACTTTATTCTGGATGCAATTTGAGGAACACAGATCGCATTGTCAAATTAATCGAAGCAACAAAAATGCTCTATGCAGACAAGCATTACAATAAGCACAGATGTCATTACCACATAAAAAAAAAATGTGCGTCGAACAACTCTTGATCGCGCAAGTGTGCAAAACAAATTATTTTAGAGTGCACGCCCCTGGAGCATGAAATCACCATAGGAAAACACACTGGAGTTAACAGTCATTTGTTTGCATGACTACAAATAATCAGCGAACTTCTCAGTTAAAACACAAATAATTTTCACCTTGTTTAGATGTAGCAATCAATATTGCTGCCGCAACTGTATCTATGGAGATAGAATTGCTTCTAAATGATTGCAAATGTGCAGACCACAATTTACAAATGTGTATTATAATGTATAAACAGAAAATAAAATGTTCATATCTGTCCCTGTCTAAAGTCCTCCTGGTTGTGTTGCAGATTAAGACGATACCTGACAATTGCAGCTGCCCCTCTGCTGACCACCCTCCCCCCACTGTTGTCCCTGTCCTTGTCCATCTGGTAATGCTTCCGATCTGGACTAGGTTTAAGAAGACTCTGGACTCAGCCCACTGCAATTATTAACTATTACATTTTGGACTTTTAATATGTTCAACCTGCACAGCCAGAAGAGGACTAGTCACCCCTCTTCCTAAATTTCAGCCTTCTTAGGGTGTTTTTCGTAGCCAATGAAATTCAAAACAACTGTTGTTTGCTCCTTGGAGTTTAAGGCCAGGTGTTTTGTAAAAGCACTTTGTGACAACTTCTAAAAAGAGCTTTATAAAATAAATGTTATTGATCGATTTTGAATTTACAAATCAATGTAACATCCACAAACACATGTCTCATGATCTTCAAATACAAAACACAATCCGAAAATATATTTCACAACCCATAAAAAACTTTCTTGTTCTGCAAAGCAAGGACTTGTATACAGGCACATTTATTTGAGATTATTCCTCACACCTTAGAACTGTAAATTCACTATTTGCCATTCACTTTGTATTTTTGGATTGGTTCCTATTTGTTTGTAACATTTTGATTCAAGTATTGCAATGATTTATATTACATGAAAATCTACAACTGCACAAATTGTAACAATAAATACTTTACGGTCTGTAAAGACGAAACGCAATCTGCAATCTGAATTCACAGTATGATAACTATTTTCATCAGGTGAAGTGGTATAGGTACCTTTGAGTTTGTGGAGCGTATCATATTTGTGGACAGCCAAATGTGTTTCTGTATAGGTTCCTGTTTGTTTACAGAACTTAGATGCAAACATTCTGCATTAGATTTGCAAGAACTATTTGATCTAGCCAATCAGGCACTTTGCCTTTATTCTTATATCAGGTCTTGGTTAGAGAGCTACAAAGTGTGATCATTCACAAAATGGGACATCATTCCAGGATAAACAAATATTTGCTGGCTACAACATAACTAAAACTGTATATGGTTATATTATGACTGTTTCTGGCATGGAAAAGTTAATCTTCAGTCTTGCTAGCAATTGATATATTCTTATGATTATTCCTAGGAAGTTAGTATAAACTAAGCCTATTACTGGCTTTTAAGCTGTTAAAATTGTGAGGAAATAGGCATGGGAAACTTAACAACACAGATGTGCTGACTAACTCTGAACAAAGGACAATGGATAGGACGTGTTGCCGGTTACTGATGGGCCCCACACATCCTGTCCATATCTCATGCTAGGAGTTGCCCATGTGACGGTCATAGGCTCGGTGGATAGGCCCACTAACCATAGGTTGGAATATACCATACAAGGGTCTTTTGTAGGATAAACCTTTCTTATTGGAAGGTATTTGCCTGTGTTATGGCATGACAATTGACAGCCTCCAATGTGTCCTGAGCTATGGATGGTTTGCATCGTTGCCTCATGCTGAATAAGGATGTCTCTCCCCTGACTTTTGGTAGCATACATTTTGTTCCTGAAAAAAAAATTGCCATAATCCCACAATGGCCAGTGGCAAAAGCGATTCAGTTCTCATAGATGCTATGGTGCAGGAAAACTTAATAAAAAACGTTAAGTAAGTTTAACAGAATGCTCAATGGTGTCTAGCGACTGCTGGAACGTGTAATGCCGTGGCATAGTGGTTACAGACAGTGCCTCTCACGTTGAAGACCTAAGATCGATTCTATTGAAAGCAACGAAACTTGCCGTATTAAAACTTGACGATTATACAGTATTGCAACTATTTCTGTCAGATTCCAAATTCTCTCGTCTTTTCACTTGATGAATGTCAGTTATCATCACCTTTATTGATAGTTATTGTATCAATGTCATTCACAAAGGGAAAAAAAGTACTTTGTATTGCCATGATAGAAAAAAATAGCTTTTGCAGACTCGGTAGTATTCCAGTAATTTAACATATTCTGGTAAAGCCTATTACTGGCTAATACACTGCTAAAATAGCCATTGGCAAACACCATGCAGTTCACAGGCACAATTTGTGGTGGAGGTAAGCTTAGTGAGAAACGTTAGTCAGTTTAACTATAGCAATATAATTTACGAATGGCTCATTAGCCATTAAAACAGCCAGTGGCAAAAGAGGATTTGTTTGGGTAGACGAGGCAGTATTGACAGCAGTCAAACATACAGCTCTGGGGTGTAGTGGTTAATGACACAGCCATCCATGTGGGTGACTCAGGTTCAAATCTCGAGAGGGCAACACTTTCTATTGTGGGCCGGGTGAAAAAGGCTTTGGTTTCTTGTTTTTCAGAATGTAATTTTTTATTTATTTATGCCACTCCTAATGTTTCTGCTATCTCTCTGATGGATTATATTTTTGGAAGCCTGCTTCGCTTGCATTGAGCATTCCTTTGACCACATGTTGTGGGTTCACAGCAACAGTTTCCAAATGCGAATTCCACAAATGGAATACCAGACCTTTTACCTGCTTAAGTGATGACGAAATAAAAGTAATAGCCCACCCCTGTCCATGAAACATCTTTTGAGTCCGATTATTCTTGTCCCTTAAAAAAGAGGGTTCTACATATTTAAACAACTGTAATCTCTAAACTCTTCATCCAATTTGGATGTGAATATCCTCAAATTAAAGCTGAGACTGCACTTCAAGAGAATATTAATTATTTATACTGTAACTAGAAAATATTTTGGGTAAACAGCCAAAATAACAAAACGTGTGTCAGTGTCCAATTATTTCCCAGACCTAACTGTACCTTTCTATGCCTGTACTTTGCAGAGCACCTAACAACATCCCTTAACTGTAGTATAAGTTGTATATAGCCTACTATAAACCCTGCATACTGTAAATGTCATTAGGTTGTATTTTAAACAACGTAACCACACAGGTACTCTACACAATCAGTATGGTATATAAATAAATCAAAATCAGCAAGGACATGTAGTGGTCCAAATGAGGCTGGCAAGTTTATTCAAGATGGAAACATGCACATTGCATATGCTTGAATTTTGTTGTATTTGCTTGAAGACTAAAAACACTGTAGATGCCATAGAGTGTCAATAAGAATGCTGAGGCGTCAGGATATCGTTACATGTTGTCGGAACTTGTCGTCATCATCTAGACAAAGAAATAAATGATGAAATGACACTGCGAGAGCTACATGTGAAACTATCACAACACAGGGCGGCTGGCAGGATAGCTGATTAGCTAACAGACTACCTTGACAAGGATAAATAAATCAGGCTGAGTGTCACTACAGTGTCGCTACTCAATCTAGTAATGAAGCCTATACCCAGTTAACTAGCTGTTGCTGTTTTCACCAGGACTCCAGGAAAAATCACACTTGATAGCTCTCCAACCAAGACCTGGTGTAAGACTTAAGGGAAGTGCCTGATTGGCTGGAGCACAGCCCAAGTTGGTGTAAAGAATGCTAGCGAAGAAATAACCCTATTAGCCTCAATGGATTGGAAGTACATATCGTTTTTGAAAATCTAATGCAGAATGTTTGTGTCCAACTTCTGTAAACAAACAGGAACCAATCCAGAAACAGTTCCACAAATATGATACTTTTCACAAACTTGAATTTCACTTAAAAATACCTCTTCATCTGATAAAGATATCATATCATATTGTGAATTCCGACTGCGTATCGTGTTTCATATTTACAGACTGTAAATTATTTGTTTGTACATTTTAAAAGTGTTTGAAGATTCATTTGTGGACCACGTTTCCTATTTACAGACCATTTATTTGTTTGTAGAATTTGTGCATTTGTAGATATTTATGTAGTATAAAACATCACAAAGCAACCAATCCACGAATACATTGTGAATGGCAAATGGAGAATTAAAAAAATCCTCATATATTCCAATCCTTCCTTTGCGGTACAAGTAAAAAGGAGTTTATTTATGGGTAGTGAAAAATATTTGTGCATAGTGTTTTGTATTTGCAGATCATGAGACATTTATTTGTGGATGTTACTTTCATTTGTAAATTGTATTTTCTGTTTATACATTATAAAACACATTTGTAATTTGTGGTCTCCACATTTGCAATAATTTAGAAGTGATTCTATCTCCACATGTATCCCCTGTGATAGTGAGAAACAATCACATAAGGCAAAGGAAGTTTTTCTAATTAACATTACAATTTTGCCATGCTAGCTAGTTGTTCATAGAACAATAATTGTGATGTAAATTGATCTGTATTTGAGGTGATTTTTCTTTAAGTTGTGTTTAAATATGTTTTCTGTTGCAGGGACAATAATGTTAGGTAACCTTTGCTATTCTGATAAAATTCTGAATTAAACTACATATTTTTCAAAACCGAAATAACCTTATAAGGAGAAACTGATTAGTTTGAAAGCCAACTCCTCTTTTTCCTAAACAACATTTCCTCACAGCAAGAAAATCCTTCAGAGGAAACACTGGTTCACGTTTGGTGGTTTTGTTTATAATATAAACTGTAGCAATAATGTCGGGTAACTATTATCGATCAGATACAAGCTAGCAAGGAGCACTACTACGAGGGTCTGAAAGTGCAAAACGCAAATGTGATGTTGGCTCCATTATCATTGTAACGCCCTGCTCTTAAAGGGGCAACTTCACCTCTTGTTCCTTCTGTACAGTTTTCTTTGACCCAGGTCACAAGATTTTGACGCAAAATACTGCATTACTTGTTATTTGGACGACATGGAGAGACTATAATGCATCCTCATGTGTTTCAGAGTGTAATTGGGGAAAATATATTTAGGCAAAAATGTGGCTGCTGGTAGAATTTCATCTGGTGAACCGAAAGGTTAGTTTTATGCAATGCCTCATTGTCATGTCCCATAATATAAGGGACATTTCTTAGAATAGAACAGTTTATTGCAGTAAATACATTGCAATGAAAAAAACAAACCCAGGAAAATCAGTGTTCCTGCTGCTAACAAAATCCTGTAGGAAACATTGTGATATCCCTTTGTTTGATCACTAATTTGGATTGCGATTCCAGGGTGGAGAGTCTCCCTGGAGGGTGGTTAGACAATCCAACCTAAACTGTGTGTTGCTTTGTCAGTACTCTGTGTTTTTTTATACTGTTTGTTTTTAATCATCAAAACTAACCTGTATATGTGTACGCAGAGCCAAGCTGTAAAACAGACCTTGGCCTCAGGCTGTGTTCAATGTTGAAATAAAGGTTTAATAATAATCATTTGTTACTTCTCTAAAAGAGTTGCATACATTGTTCACACATGAACAAGTTCCGCTTTCTGTTAATGTGAGTGCGACTGAATTGAGACAATTCAGTAAATCTTAAGTGTTATTAGGTAAATAATCATCTCCCTAAAAACACTGCCGTGCAAAACACGTATATGCTGGAGTCTGAGCACTTAATTACTGGAAATTCCCATTTATGGTGCCGGGCTTTCCAGAACGCACATTTGACTTGTAATATTCAACAAAAAAATTACAGTGTGCAAACTTAGACAAAGAAGCATTTACAATGACGTACTGTATTCACACATACACATGTACTCACAGGGCTCACGAATGGCTCTCACGCACAGCTTTTACATTTAAGTATAAAGGCTACTCTGTGGTTGATCACAAAAAATATATGGAGTGGAGAGTGGATTGGAGAGTGATTATTCCCGTTAGTTGCATTCTGTGCACAGGCAATTTATATACGAGATATCCATATAGATGGAGGCATAATTAAGAATGGGATAGTAGAAATTATTGAGAAAATCTATCTAATATCTCATCCAAACAGTATTGCAGATAATGTGTGGCTGAACTTGTAACTTGTTCAAAGGTTGATACAGTGAAATACATTTTTAAAATAATTTCTATCACCCAGAAATGGTGGGGAAAAACTGTTTATTTAAAAAATCTATGGATTTTGTATTTTTAAAAACAAATGCTGAGATTCTGCTAATACATTAAAAAAATTACATTTCCACAACCCTAAATATCAATCTCCTTACCCTTCCACGTCCACATTTTCCTCCTTTAAGTTGGAGTGGGGCATCAGGGGCATGAGGACAGAGTGGTAGCGGATGGTGGGGCCCTCAAATCGCTGCTTCTTATGGACCTGTTTTTTCTTATCAGCCTCAAGACGCTCATAGTTCTCTTTAAAAGAAAAAAAAATACATTCAGAAAATTGTCAATTAATAAACAATATGCTATACGCTATAAACAAGAACAACAGACTACAGTGGGAACATGATCATGAACACTGAGTGGAAAAACACTGCTTGGTCCTTTCTGCTGCAAAACAAAATCCATGTCCCAGAGTCCATGGGCCCAGATGCCTGGTGTAAAATGTGCAGGCTGGTGGCAGAGGTGTAATTCATATGTTGGGTCACAACTGCAATTTTAAAACAACTGAACACAAGTCTCTTTTTTACTGACTATGAATCCAATTATGGCTACAGTTTAGCATCACTTGGATATATCCAGCAGGATTAATGTTTCATGTCACAAAGCATCTGTTGAATTAGAAGGTTTCTAGCAACATGACTGAGTTCTGTTTACTTGAAGTCTGTGCAATCCACAGATCTTAAGTATTTGATACATTTGTGATCAGAGAGAACAGGATATTTGCAGCATAAATGTATTGCCATCTAAACTGCAGCAACTGCATAGTGTATTTGAGTCAGCATTCACCAATTTCCAACGAATTCAGGCTAATCAAGAGTAAGGTAGACAGACCCAGGACTACATGTATATACTTAAAGGACGAATATACTTTTTTATTACTTGATATTACTTCCTTACCCTGAACATAGCTCATGGACCAAAAGTAACCGTAACCCATCTGTAGTTTTTTTTAACAGACATTATAATCTTCATCATATTTTAGAAATAGAAATAGATCATTCAAACATTACAAACAGCCATTTTTACTGGAAATTATCAAAACGATGAAACAATTTGGAAATATTGGTAGTGTAAGGGCGCAAGCTACCCATAGACGCATTATTCAATTATATGTGGAGTATATCGATGGCTGTCAAAATAACTGTTCAAACTAAATTAACACAAACACATAAATACGTGCCGGTTGCTTTATGAGTTGTCACAGTGCTGGGTGTATGTGGACAGAAGAGCAGAGGCAGAACGGCTGTTTCTGAGATAATCCATATGTTTTAATACAGGAACAAAAGAAACAAACATACAAACTGAAAACAGACACTATAACTGGGTGTTGTAGCCTACGGCTGACAAACCAAAATAAACCACAACTACGTGCACAAACATTCAACATAAGTAG
>JACXGJ010014152.1:0-15252 GCA_016801105.1 Esox niger | reverse complement strand
ACATGTACTGTACACACACTCAGCAGTAAACACACACCAATCACATCCTACCTCCACAAACATGTACTGTACACACACTCAGCAGTAAACACACACCAATCACATCCTACCTCCACAAACATGTACTGTACACACACTCAGCAGTAAACACACACCAATCACATCCTACCTCCACACACATGTACTGTACACACACACTCAGCAGTAAACACACACCAATCACATCCTACCACCACAATCATGTACTGTACACACACACTCAGCAGTAAACACACACCAAATACATTTTTCAGACATTTCTGAGACCCATTTTGTCATTTATGCTTGGCCACTTCGGTGACAGATAAAAGGTTTTCTCTTCAGGGTTTCGTGGACATCTGTCAGTTACTTCGTCAAGCCATCACACTGCAACAAACAGATTATTTCTCAACGGAAGCCGTGTTCAAATGTTGGATTGTCTGTGGTACACAGTGTATCGCACTACACAGCCACACCAAGAGCTGGTAAATGGTTTTACTAAGATATATCTGAGTTACAGAGGGGAGCGTTATGAATGCGGAGCACTGAGCAGAGAGCTGTTGAAATATCCTGTGGCGTGACAAAGTCCCGGTTTGTTATCAGTGTATCTGTTTGGCATCTGTTTGTATCGTTCATTACTATTATTGTCCATTAAGAAAATAGATTTTAAATAGGGTAAGAAAAGAGTGGAGATAGTGTTGTTTTCACACTGATATTGATATTCGGAAAGGGGGTCCAGGGTCATTGGGGTGAGCACCTTATCCCCTCCCTTAGTTACACTGTAACCAACCCAGACGTGACGCTGCCCAGTCCAACCAAAGTCCATTTCTCTTGCCAGGATCTTCAAAAACAATTTCGCAAGAATTGTCAGTCCCTCATCAGCTTTCCCAGGGGCTCTCGTGGAGACGCGCGCACATGTGTGCAGCGAATGCACGCACTGGAAATCATTCATTTAAATCCGCAAATCACATTCACATTCAGACAGACTAAAACGTCTTCATGCGCATCAACACTTTGGAATAAGCCGACTCTGTGTCTGCTGACGGAGCCGTAGCTCGCTAAACATGGGCGGTCACATACGGGCCCCTACCGCTGACTGCTGGGGGCCCCCGAAATGACAGGGGAGAGGGGGACATTTTGCTTAGAGACCCCAAAAAGCTAGAGCCGGCACTGGATACGAGTGTCAATCATGAACGAAGCCAGAAACAGAGTCCATTACATTAAACATACATATTTACACCTACAGATGAACAGACATGAAACTCCCACATCCCACACACACACTATTTAAACTGATGTAACTGATATTTATCCAGAATAATTCCCCATTAATTGCAGTGGTCTATAAATCAAGTGAGCAATTACAGCATAATATTATAAGGACCGTAATAATACAACAGAGAGTGTCAGATAGAAATACACAACAAAGATTTGGGTCAGTGGACTATATCCGGAAAGGAAAAATTGTCACCCTCAAGGGTAAAAATATAGGGAAAGGGGAAGAATATCCCCTCAACACGCTCTGGGATCTTTTATTTCATCTCATGAAACATAGGCCCAAAGCATATATTTTTTGTAACTAGTTTTGCTTAAGATAATAACTTGTGTTACAGTAGGCCTAATATCTAGTATTATTGGCATTAAAACGGTGTCTAAGTTGATACACAATGATTTGATTTACCTGTAGGCCAGAGACATACACTCAAATAACCGTGTCAGCGTTGGGTCGATGCTAAGGCTTCCCGAACTAAGTGGACCGAATCGGTACGTCTGACACCAGGTCCTGTTCACCGTGTCGAAATCATATCCCACCGAGGCTCCGCTTTTTCGTCTCCGCGGGGTGCTGTCGCTGTGGGGGGAGGACACCATGAAGTGACCGCTGTGAATGACCTGCGCGCGGAGGAACGAGCCAGCAACAGCCGGTCCGGTTCCGGTGGCTGCTACATGGTCTTCCTCCGGTTCCGAATCAGATTCCAAGTCGTTTAGCTGGTCCTGCTCCTTTCCTGGTCCTTGTGCATGAGACAGTTCAGGAGACATTCTTTCTGCCATGGCCATTCCACCACAGATTCAACTTGATCCGTTGGCTGTGAACTTTTCCCCAAAACTTTGGTCCAATTATTGGCTAATCACTGGCGTTTAGTAGCACCACGCGCCGAAGTTGACGCATGGAAACGGGGACGTCTGGGTCACTGTCTACATCTAATTAAAAGAAACACCTCTAGTCTCCGGCAGCGTGTGACACATTTAGATGTCTTTCTCCGTGACATGCTAATCCCCGTCAAGGGTCAGATGGAAGCCAGTTGAGGCGTGGAAACTCTTACAACACTAGCTCGATATCTGAAACATTGGATGAGAAAGTTTACTAGGCTAAGGCTGTTATTATGTAAGGAGGATAGCCATGTCCCAGACCAGCCAATAGGATTAGGACTAGATAGGGGCATGTCAAAAGTGATAAAAACTATCAATGCAATTCCACATTCCACCAATTCTACCTCCTGGAAATTTTAATTTTTAAAGATTATAAACAAACTTATGTATGATCTACGTATACTATGACAGTGAAAATGTAAACGTATGTTGTTTATTATCAACTACTAATGATGGCAAGAATCAACATAAATCATATAATTTAACTGTATTCATACATTTGCAAATAAATATGACAATTAGATTCATGAAATAAAATGCTCAAAAATATAACCTATTTGGTGAGCAATTACCTCGTTAGGACTACATATCCCATTTGACTTGTAGGCTTGGTAAAAACTTCCGGGGCAGCAGGGTTATCAAAAGCGTTAAAAATGCGCTGAAACGAAATAGTTTGTTTCGAACCCATATATCTTCATATCTACTGCTGTCATGGATGCATTACACAAACATCGATCTCTTTACAAAGGGACTACCCCACCATGGAAGGACACATACAGAAAGGTACAACATTTATCAAGAAGACTGGCTAATAAAATAACCTCTGCTAGCTCACAGACCGATGAGTAACGTTATAGATTTGTTGTATGGGTAATCGCACAGCTAATTTATCTTGTTGGCTTACATGTACGTGAAAACAGTTGGCAGCTTACATTGTTGGCTAAAAATTGAACTGGAATCTCGTGAATACGTGCGTTTGTTCCCTATGGTCTTGACATTAACACGAATGTTTCTTTATCGAATCCCAGAGCCGTCAGGGTAAGGTGTTATCTTCCCTTGAGCAAGACAAACTCTTTCCTGGTCGTGACTACACTATTTAGGTAGTTGTCAAAGCGCAGTGGTATGCAACAACAGAAACGGTGAACTTGTAACTCATGTAACCCTTGGTTCCATAGCGTTGTGTGGACAGGTTGAAAAACAGCCGGTCCCGGTTACTGGAGAAGTACCGCCAGATGGGCGAGAGTCAACAACACAGTGCAATGGGCTCTGGCCTTGTCCAGGAGGTGATGGAGGAAGAGTGGAATGCGCTTCAGTCAGCCAACCGAGGACTGCCCTCCCTGTGGAATAAAGATGGCATAGGAGAGGTAAGGATGTGATTTATTTTTTGCCAGTGACTGTGCTCCGGAAGTAACTTTTGATACATAATACTACTTGAGGCATGTCGTATAACATCTGGTGAGGAATCATGGTTTGGATAATAGCAACGTGGGTCCCATTTCCATCTCGTCTCTACACAGATGTACACTGTCATGAAGGAGTTTGATGACCTGGCCGTTTTTGAAGAAATCCAACAAGAACTCATGTTTGAAGGTAGTTTGGAACGGGATGATAACATTTTTTTATTGACGGTACCTGTTTAGAATCAGACCTGGGGTGAACTAATTCTTCCAAATGTTTAGGTTAAGAGGACATTTACTACAAACTCTTTAAAATGAGTAAAGCTTTTCTGTTAAGTGCACCTTTTCCCAAACATTTTCTTTGCAATCTGAGAAGTCATCTAATAGCTGGTGACAACATCCGCTTCTCTAAATGGCCAGTCCTTCCATGCAGACATAGCTCTTCAAATATCCCTCTTCCATCAAGTTCTTAATGAGACATGAGAACTAGAACCTTTATACTTAGGAATGCAAGTCAACAGCTATCATGTCATGTCGATATGCATTTGTTGTTAACGCCGCCCCAAAACAACACGTTTTATAACAATATCTCCATGGTTAACAACGAGAACGGGGCCACGGTCTATTGCCCTGCAGTACAGCTGATCAAACACTGCCATGGGTTTGAAGTCTCTGAATGGAGAACCGACAGGAGCAGAGTTTCTCGCCGGGGAGGCTCAAATGGCCACCGTCTCATTCAGGAGGAGGACTGGATGCGGACTCCTTGTTTCCTAGCACCTCCTTGTGAGGCGCCTCCAAGCTCATTTGCGGTTGTTTTCCGAACCGAAGGGTTCCTATTGGCTAGATGGTTGCTCGGTTACTGACAAGCTTTTTGGATGTATGCAACATGGTGTCTTGTTCCCTTTAGTTAGACACCAATGTGAATTAATGGCTGAATATTGTTATTATAAAAAGTAAAGTTACACCTGTATGTGAGATGTATGTATTCCTAAATAACAAATACAATTTTAAGTAATACCAACAAGTATTGAATTGTAGAACCTGCCAAAACAATGTATGTACCTTCCTATATTCACTTAATTTCAATACTTACTCTAGTGTAAATGTCACTTGAGTATTGGAGAAATTGAAGTATTGAAAAGTTAAGACATTGAACCCAGGTCTGGTCTGGCTAATGCTCCATCTTTCTACAGAGCACGCTATCATAAAGGAATACGAGAAAAGCATGCAGTTCGAAGAGCAGTACTTTAATTCGGTTGTGGACCGGTTGGGAGAGGAACAGGGAATCATATGTCCTCTTTGTCGAGTGTAAGTTCCTCGATCTGTCAGACAAACTCGTGCTCAGATTTAGTTGTCAGTGTACACTCTGAATCCCCTCATGTGATGGCTTTTTGTTTCCAGAAACAATGTGACGGTAAACAGCCAAATCACCTCCTGTCCCTGTGGGCTGTACCTCAACAATGTGGTTTGTATTAGTATATCATAATTTTAATATATTTAAAAATTCCAAATAAGTCACATAGGAGATGGAAACCGCTGCAATACTGGATACAATTAGGCTGTTTCTGATAGGTGCCCTCATCTCAAACACTCCTAATCCCCATGGTGACGTTAAAGGAGCCGTACACTATTTTACAACATGACACACCAGGTGATGCATTCGCTCACCTGTCGGTTTGTCTTTGGCTTTCAGCAAAGGGAAGTGACTCCGGAGGGGCTGCAGGGCCTGTTGGAGAGAAGGGTCACAGAACACATGGAGGACTGCACGGAAAACCCGGTCTTCTCCATGGCCTCCGACACTGACGGCTCCCCCAACCTCATGATCAGCTGCAAGGTAGCCGACTGGCTTCTGTGCTTCCTGAAGGGTGCCGTACGCCATTTAGTGGCCTAGTTTTTACCTGACACCTATAACCCGGGCTCAATGTAGTGTATTATGAAGGGAAAAGTTTGCCATTTGGGATGCGGCCAGCCGTTGTTAAGACATAATCCTCTTAATGTTTTGGATGTCAGGCCATAACGGTGTTACTGATGGCCTTCCCGTATCGACTGTCGCCAGTTATGCAACTATGTGCCTTGATTCACTGTAAACATGCCACTAAAGTTTATGCAAATGAAGCAGTTGTAATTTTTTGGTATGAAGTATTACCTTAAATCGCACAGTCGCATGCATTTTACGTATCCTGTGTTTATTTAAGGTGTCAAAGCGATTATCTTTTCTTTTTTTTTCAATGGGTGGCTATTGAATGTGCCAGTTGTGGTTAAATGTGGATTTAAATGACTGACTTAATTTATCCTCCTCCTTCCAGGCTTGTGATTATCTGTCTGTAGTTCTGTGAAGTGGTACGGTCCTGTCAGCAGTTCTGTGAAGTGGTACGGTCCTGCAACCATCATGTGTTGTGATTTTAATCGTCAAGTATCGGTGGGAGTCATTTTGTTCGCACCTTACGCGTGTTTTATTTCTGTGAAATAAAGACAATACAGTATCTGGCCTTTTGTTTTCTGTTCTGAATGCTAGTGGGAGCATTTCTCAGACTGTCACTCTTGGTTCCAGCCCAACTCGAGCGGCGCAGAACATACTTGCTGTCGCATATAGCGACATAGTGTGCTGGTGGATAACTTGCCATGCAGTGTTCATGGCAGTCTGTCTAGTCATCACTGACTGCCCACCTGGTGTCCCAGCTCTGTCAGTCCCTGATTTAAGTATAACATCTGGCAGGGGAAGGTGAGGATTTAATAGGGTGGTGGTTACTGAAGCTTGTGATAACCGTTGATATGGCAGCTCCTGGTTGATCTGTTCTGAGACCGTGGGGGGCTTCAGCCGGGACGTGGGTGGGCCCGCTTCAGCCGGGACTGAAACACTCAGGGAAATGTGATTTAGTATATTTTCTGAACCAGTGACAGCCAATTATAAAAAAAATAAATGCATGCAAATATAGTTGTAATTAAACAAATTCATGATTTGGCAGGATTTAACATTTATTTTTTTCAAACATTACATCACTGTTGCGACAGATACAGACTAACATTTTTCCAGACCCTTCCATAATATTGACAAATGTTAACAAACCGACAGCATTCATATACCAGCCCTAATTTAGTTACAGTAATAGACATTTGTGGCAGATATTTTACATGGAGCCTGGTGACTGAAACACTGTCCTAACGCAGGTTACACGCTTTCTCCAATCAGGGCCTTTGCTCCTCTTCTTGGCGATGTGCGTGAATGGGGTCCTACTGACAGACACGGAATCGGTTTCAGTCCACGCATCCATTAATTGCATTTGACAAAGCCACTGAGGTCCTCCAAGAACTTGATGTATTCCTGGTGCTCCATAGCGGTGCTCAGCTCCATCAGCTCATCTGCAAACGTGTTGTCAACCCCTCGGTCAGCCAGGAAATCCATCAGGTGGTCATACAGAGCCTGAATGATAAAGGCCAGTGAAAACATAATGAAACTACTGCCCTACAGTACATTCTTTTACAGTGTAATATCAGATAAAGCCTATTGAACATTAGTAGTTGTACATGGTTATACTTTATTTTTCTTCCTAAAAGGTAATGTCATAACGCTCCTAACGTTTTATTAAGAACCAAAACATCATTGTTTGCATTCATGCATATTTGACACCCACATGCTACAGTCACACAAAATCACCAATTCAGACCTCTGTTCATCAATGATATTTTAACCAGTCGCTTATCTTCAGCTATATTTCAGATCTGATTATTCACAAAAAATATGAGAAAAAATAAAATTGGTCTGTCTGTGTAAAAGTTGCCTTAGAATAAAGTGTGTGTGGTCAGAGATACACCAGAACGTCCTTACCCAGTCCAGAGAGTCCGTGTTCAGAGTGTAGGATGTCTCCTTCCACTCCACATCTCCTTCAGGCTGGAAGCTGACCTCACGGATTGCAAAGATGTCACTCTCCTCTTCACCTTCCCCACGGCTTGACTGGAAAATGAATTTAGCCTGATGTCAGATGCATTGCTTTGAAAACCAAATCGGCAACCAGGAAGCAAAGCGAAGCATTACAACCAATTGAGTACTGCTTCGATGTAGTATGTAACTTTAGTTAGTTCTATGTATGGCGACTTCTGGTCTGGACCATAAAGCCATTGTTGATGGTTCACATGTAAAACGACTTACCTCGTCTTCAGGATAATGGCAGTCAAACACCAGGGAATGCTTGGCAGACGGTTTTGTCACCTCGACGACAAAGTTGGGCGTTGACACAACATCTGGCTGAAGGGAAACACGCGAAACACATGGTTCAAAACCATAACTTCCTAACAGGGCAACACTTGGCCCGTACAAAGCCACGTACCTCGTTGTCCGCCGCCTTCTGTCCCGGCGCTGGTTCCAACTCCTCTTCAAAGTTTGGGGGAATACTGTTGTTGACATTGAATGTGACGGTCACTCTGCAAGACACAAGACTAATCATTGATGCTAGATGTCGATCAACCAGGAAGCACCAATGTTTCGGCGCAGAGCTGTGGCAATGCCAGGGCAGCCTCCAGCAGCACAAGTCATCTTCAAATATACCAATATCGTTTTTGACACTCTGATGCGGTTCTCTTTCATTCCCTATTTCAGAGGTCGGACACAGCGCTAAGAACGCAAGAGGAAAAAAGTTGAATCAAGGAGGTTCCGGTCTCGCGTATTTTGTCAGAAATTGGTTACCCAATCGGCCACTAGAGGGAGCTCATTAACCAAGTGCCAATTGACGGTTCTAATGCAAATGTAGGCGTTGGGGCATCGCTACAATGACATGTCAAATTATGTCAATTATAACTGATTACATTTCGTGTGGATTCTTTTAATGACAGATTAAATGGTGTCAGCAGTCAATTATTTTAGTTCTGGTCATTTAGTCAGGATTTGGGACACCATGATAATGAGGTAGTGCCGTGTTTGAGTAATATACATGTTTTATGTATATATATATATATAAAATGTTATTAGTATTTTAATGTATTTCTACTATTATTTTGTGTAAAACTGTGTAATTGTACTAAAAAAGCACTACATAAAAACAATTATTTTATTTTCCATGAACATACTTTTCTCCAGAGAACATCTTGATGAGTTTGGCTTCTGTGCCGTTCTGCTCGAGCTCCCATCCTCCAGACATTTTAGGAAGAGACTTGTTTTTCTGGATCTTCTTCTCTTCTTTTATTTCATCTGAAAGGAAGTCTCCAAAAGCTTTGTCTCCTGAAACAGAGTAATCATATATGACCTAAGAACTCAAGCCAGTATCAGCCAGCCCACATGCTGGTTATATAAACTTGCCCGGATATTATGGAAAATCAACCCCAAATGCATTTCACTAATTTTCTAATTCCAAGGTCACATGTGCATTGCCTGAGAGGTTACACACGTAGCTGCAATAAAGGACAACTAACATTGTTGGTTTCATCATTTTCGGGACTGTCCCAGAGCATGTCTCCATAGATCCACCAGAACGTTTTGACCATCTAGATTGTAGCTACTCTGACCACAGAGACGATGGTTCAATAAATCGTCTGGCACGCATTACACTACCGTGCTGTAAACATTTCTGTCGCTCATTATGTCCAACCACTACAGTACACAAACGTGGATCCATATATTGCGAGGTGCTCGGATGTAAGCATATTTCTTCTTGATTTTACAAATACAGTTGGTCAGATTAAACTGTTTAACAAGACCAAGCCAGTTAAGATGGGATTGAGTTTCTAGCAGTCTCGTAATTACTACCTTCTGTATGTAGCGATTCACATCCACAGGATACGGGACTTGAACCTTTTGAACTGAAGAGTTTTGGTCTGTACCCCGATGCTGCTCCACTATTGTTATTCATCATCCACAAAGACCGTGTGAAAGGCCGGATTGTTCCAGAGTTTGTTGAACATAACGCCGATCTCGTAAGCGGTTGTAGCGCTCGGGCCGAGGACGTTGTGCCGGTTGCAGAAATTCGAATTGCGGTACTTACTGCTCGGGAAAGTGACTTTAGCATGGCTATAGTTTGGTAAATGTTACAAACAGCTAAGAAAACAACGTTTGATAATAGCAGTGTTCAAGAGTGCCGACAGCTACTAGCGTAATACAGATCACTGCCTAGATACACACGTGTGGTGTGGAAGGACACTCTGACCTCGAATGTAAACTATGAACTTTAAACCGGAAACGGTTACACGGATTTTGTTGTGTTTTGTAGGGGAAATAATCGGAATACGTTTTTATAGTCAATACACTAATATATCCATGAAAAATGTTTTATTAATTTACTAGACAAGTATTTTTGTATTTGGTTTATTTAAAACAACTAATGATGATTAAATGGTTCCTACAGTAGAAAGCGCCCTCCTGTGTCTAAATACGTCATTGCCAGCAAAAGACAGGAGGCTGAGATATTTGTTGCAGTAACACTATACCACGGGTGTCCAAACTATTCCACAGAGGGCCGTCTGTCTGCAGGTTTTCGCTCTCTATTGTACTTGATTGACTAATACGGTTACTAATTGGTTAGTTTCTACCTTCACCTGGTTGTTTATGTGTGAACTGGGAACCAATTCATAGGAAAAAACAAAAACGCGCAGACACACGGCCCTCCGCGGAATGGTTTGGACACCTGTGCCCTATACAGTATTTACTTGCTATTCTTCATTATACAGTTCAAAACCTGATACATTTTTGCAAATGAAAAGAATCAATAAAGAGGATAATAATCTTTATATATTAACCAGCAAATTAAAGTCACCATTTCGTGTCGTCTTAATCTTCTGACCCTCAACACACATTTGAACTATTTATTATCCAATTAACTTTTCTCTAAATGGAAATATTCAGAGAACAGTGACTTTCCAACCGAATATATTGCCCTTGTTTATTCAGTAAGCCAATGCACTACACTTATTAAAACACGTCTTGTTTAAGGTTATAATTTCTTATCAGCTCAGTTCCGATTTTCAAGTAATCTAGCGGGATTTTCCATTTTCAGGGGGATTTAAGGTAGGTATAAAATAGAATTAAAGACAAAATCAAGATAACAAAAAAATTGTCCCAGATTTTCTTAGTGTCCTATTCAGTCAGGCCTGGACTCAATCTAGAAGCAGGTAACAGGCACAGCTTTTAAGCACATTCCCTGGGAAGGGTTGTTGGGGTTTACATGGGAGCGTCCCTGCCTTTTTTCCATCCCTCTCCTGAAGCCATCAGACAAGGTTTGATGGGTGGGTTTACCACAGCTATGGGCCAATCAGCATTCACGATTCTAACGATTATAGCTGGTTTATAATACACTGTATTTGTCCCGTTTTTCTTAAGCATCTTACAAACAGCAAATAATTGAGAGCAGGACTTTAACAGCCAGAAGTCAGCTGTTGAATATATTTGTTTGAAAGAATAACCATGCCATCCATTACGTCTGAACAAATCTATTTCGTGAAACAAAAACTAAAACATGCAGAGATTTCTAATGACAGGTGCATCTAAATCCTGATCAGACAGTTCTGATAGTGAAACAAATGTGTGGCAACTGGCAACGATTTGGCAAAAGGTAGAAGGGAAAGACAAATGGGGGCGGGGCTTCCGTTAGCAACCATTACAGGAACCTGCGTTCTATCGTCCAATAAAACATGCTGCTTGTCCATGTTGAGGTAGAATATATCAGAGGACAACCGTAATCAGCACCTCCTGGTCCTCTCTTCACCAACCTGACCAAATGCAAAATGTTCCATCTTGGGTAAGAACACACAGGCAAACAGGGCTGGAGAGTCTTCCCACCACGTCAATCGTTATGTAAACAAAAATTAGCAACTTGGCAAACAGGAAAGAGTAGAAAGACAATCTCCTTCCCCTTGTGCCTCCTGGGTGAAGGAGATGGGGGTGTGTCTGACTGCTTCTGGAGCTCAAACGGGTTTGGTTCTACTGTGGTCCCTTAGCCCGAGTCCTGTCCAATCAGAGGCTAGCTTTTGTTGGAGTGGAGTTTCCGGCGGAAGTACTCAGGCGCAGCCTCCACCAGCCAATCGGCGTCCACCAGACACAGGTCCCTCATGTAGCACTTGGAAGTGTGCAGGAGCTCGTTGAAGACCACGTAAGCGGGCTTGGCCTGGAAGAGGACGGAGGATGGGTGGATGGCGACCGGCTGGTGGGCGTCCAGGGCCGTGTAGGTGCCATCGGGCTGCAGCTCCGCGGCGTTCATAAACAGGCCATGGGCCAGGCAGCGACGCACCCTCCCTGTGTCGGGCCCACAGGACTCCAGCTTCACGCCCAGCTGTCACGCAGAGCGCAGAAGGATTTCCCCATTAAACTCGACAGACTAAGGCCAGGTAAAACCATGTGTTTATTTGCCCACTAGCTTTGTGCAGGCGATGGATATTCTATGGATAATAATTAATTAGCGAAATATCTGACTTGTATGCATTTGAAAATGTACTGTGCAGTGTGTGTATCCCTCATTTCCTCATGTCTTTTTTTGCAGTACAGCCTTCGGAAACGATTTCCGTACCTTGAGACAGATCTCTCTGAGCTGTGCACGGACCTCGCCCACCATGCTCATGTTCCTGCTGTTGACAAAGTTCTCCCGACACCACTCCTAAGAAACAGAACACAAAACAAAGATCTGTATCAAACCTACCTCTGTCTACGGCAGACCCGTTTCTGTCCACAAAACGCTTAGCCCTGTCCCTGCGACGACGACCCAATCAGAGCTCACGTGCAGATTTTACGAAGACTCATACGGTCTTTCCCTTCCTGGTTGTCCACTCACCTTGTTGGCGTTGACCTTCTTGAAGGCCCTGTAGATGTTGAGCAGGGTCAGGTGATCTCCCTCGCTGGTGGTGAACTTCCTGCGAGCGGCGAGGCACTCCTCTCTGCGTGCTGGCGGGTTGTAGAGGACCGTGTCGACCGACAGGAGAGACACGACGGTCAGCACCTCCTCAGAACACTGGAAGTCAGGTGACAGCAGGATGGTCTGTAAACAGACACACCAGAGAGAGAGAGGGAGAGACAGGGAGATAATACAGCATTTATTGGTTGTTGTCGATCAATACAAAGATCAATAAAAGGTCCCTTACGTGTGTCCCGTCAGTTTTACCTTGGCATAGCGAGGTTCCAAGGGGAAGCTGGCCATCTTCTTGCCCAGTGGGGTGAGGACCACCTCCTCTTTCTCCTCTACAGCCCCTAGAAGCTCCAGCTGCTCCAACGCCGTGCGCAAGGCCTCTGAAGAGACAGAACCGCTTTAATTTCCCAATGACATTACGGCGAGAAGAACTCTGACCAAACAAGCCGACAACCAACTCCGATCTGGGCCTATAACGTCGCAGGTGACTTGAACGTTAATGAACACAGCCGGCTGGGAACCACAGAAACACACGTCGCTCACCGGGTGAAGGCTTGGACATGAAGTCAAAGTTCATCACGTCAGGAATGCCAAGAGCCAGAAGCTGGAGCACGACGCTGGCCAGGTTGCACCTGCCGAGAGCAAACAGAACACCAAGTCTTAATGAACGACACACGAAGCAGCTTACATGGCAGCATGATCTGGGTCATGTTCATTAGCACACACCGCAGCAACTCCTTTTGCAATGGAGAATGAAAACGAGTTTCCTATTAGAAATAAGTTAAAAGAACCACTAAGTTCCCTTATAAGAGGTCAACAGTGACTGTTAGAACTGGCTTTATCTTCTCACTCACTATAAACAGCCAAAATGGTGCTGGCTATCTGCATCTCAGGCTCGGTCATGAGGATCTAGCCGTGTGTATCTGTGTCTCGGTCATGAGGATCTAGCCGTGTGTATCTGTGTCTCGGTCATGAGGATCTAGCCGTGTGTATCTGTGTCTCGGTCATGAGGATCTAGCCGTGTGTATCTGTGTCTCGGTCATGAGGATCTAGCCGTGTGTATCTGTGTCTCGGTCATGAGGATCTAGCAGTGTGTCTCTGGCTTGGTCTGCTTATGTTGGCCCTACAACCCTAGGATCTAACGGAGTGTCCCACCTCTGGATCTCTGGCACTGTCATGGGGATCAGGTTGTCAAACTCATCTTCGGTGTAGAGGCGATACACAGAACCCGAGTCCTCTCTCCCAGCCCTTCCCGCCCTCTGCCACGCCTGGGCTTTAGATATCCGCTGCACAGCTAACACCTCCAGACCACTCTCTGAGGGCCAGACACACAACCACAAAGAACCGGGACCACAATGAATGTTTGGAACCGTAATAAAACGGTGTTTGTCAGTGTTTGTCAGTGAGCAGTTTTACCTGGGTTGAAGCGTTTAGCTTTCACCATGCCTGTATCTATAACGTATTTGATTCCGGAGATGGTGATCGACGTCTCAGCAATGTTGGTTGAGAGGATAACCTTCCTACAACCCTAGAAAAGCATCACAGAGGAGGATCATTTTATAAAGCTGTTTTTTTTTGGGGGGGGGGGGGCTGCTAAGTGGAAGCAGTCTACCTTAGGTGCAGGCTGGAAGACCCTGAGCTGCTGAGTGGGGGGCAGAGAGGCGTAGAGGGGGATGACGGTCATGGGCCCGCAGCTGTCAGGGAGGTGCTTGGCGATGTCACGGCAGGTACGTGCCAGCGCCTCGATCTCCTCCTGGCCCGTCATAAAAACCAGGATGTCGTGTGACACCGGGGCTTCCTGTAAGGACGCATCACATCCTGTTAGGAATCAATACGCACATTTGGAATCATGTGTTTCAGTTCGGTTCACATGGCGTCCGCCAGGTCGGCAGAATCTGGAAGCATCCGGTATTTTTCAGGGAAAGCAGAGGAAGACAAGCCTAAAACCAGATGCTTCTGGTTTCTGTGGACTTCGCTGAGGCAAGCAAGCAAGATTATTTATGTAGCACAATTCATACATACAAGCAATTCAATGTGCTTTAGAAAGAAAAATAAACAAATATTAAAATACAATAGCAACACTTTAGAGGAGTCTCTTCAAGCCTGGTTGGTTGTGTTGTTTAACCCCGCCAAGTGTCTTCAAACCACTTATTAATTCTGCTTATCTGAACATAAAAGTGGTACCAAAACAGATGTCAAAGAAACGGAGATAAGCTGTTCACCAAACTGGTGTGGCGTATCTTCATAGTTACTCCCCCGACACGTGTAAGGGCCAACTTGAAAACAACAAGAACATAAAAGGTACGTATACAAGAGATTCAAATCAGGGGTGCAGATATATAAGGACATATTTGTAGCCAGAAGTCGAAGCCACTCCTCTGTGACGCTTCCATCTCCAACCTGTAGCCGGGTCACACGGAGCACGGCGGTGTACCTGATGGATCTGGAAGACGGAGACCAGCGCAGCCTGTAGGTAGTCGGACTGAGGCATCTTGGTGTAGTAGATCTGGATGGGATGCTGCCTCCCCTCCAGGTACAACACAGGGGACTTGTTGAAGTACTGAGAGAACAGGTCCACGTCCATGGTGGCTGACATCACAATCACCTGGAACGATGCGCCAGGAGGAAAAGGTCACATTTACTCAGAAAGCTTTGTTCATCGTTAAAAAGCAGCAATGTGTTACATAAGTAAGAACAATTCAATAGGACGGTTTAAATACTGGAATACACACAGTCGTTAGAGACTTAGCCTGATTTGGCAGGTAGCCTATTGATAAGTCCATAAAAGAAAGGCTGCTGGTTTGAATTCCAGAGGCAAAAAGTAAATAAAGATACACACACACACACACACCACACACACACACACACAC